>VYZT01043665.1:4215-25622 GCA_013400735.1 Pomatostomus ruficeps
ACATTTTCCTTTTCTTCAGTATTTTCACTTCATAAAGCTGCAGTCAATGTGTTTTGTGTGTAGTGAGAAGGGAACAGCACATTCAGTGGTGGTCTCAGCCACAGCCTACATTGGTGGCTCAAGTAGTCTCAGGATTAGGTCTTTGTGTCTGATGAAAGGATATGAAAAGTCAGTTATTTAAACTCAGTCAAGCTGTTGATTTTGGGGAGGAAAAAGGTTTTGCAATTCAGTTTTCCGCAATAAATCACTGCCCTTTTTCAAGGCCACCTGCAGATAGTTCACATGTTCACAGTGTTCTCCAGAAACAAAGGAGATCATGATTTTTTTTTNGGTTTCTCCAGAAACAAAGGAGATCATGATTTTTTTTTACCCCTTCCCTCAATCTAACATAGGGTAAGAAATCAAAATGAAGGGGCCATCACATTAATTACTCAAATTCACTAGAAACTAAAGCAGAAAATCAACTCTGTTAACAAGTAATAAGATCACTGAAGAATTACAAGGGCAAGAAACTACAGAGAAAACCAACCTTTAAATTTACCAGAAAAATTTACAAAACCAAAAGGAAGTCTATGTACTATGTCCTGTGTACTCAGTCAGTTCATAGACATAATTTCCAAGCAGTAGTTTACCAGTTTAGGTACTTATCCAGCATAGTCTGAGACCAGAGTTTAAAGATGTTAAGCCTCTGCAGATCTATCTTGAGTCAGAATACGATTCTGGTACTAAAACATAAGCCTTTGATGAGCTCTCAAAAATACAGCATCCAAAGTACTGGCCACTTAGGAATATCTGTACAAATGTGCATAAACCACTGTTAAATATATTGGATTCTTAATTCCTAATACCCTCTCATTAAATGATTTTGTTCTATTTCTTGACTGACCTTTTCCCCAGTTAGTGCAGTATGTTTTATTAGTGCTGCATTAAGCTAAACATTGCCCAGAGAAGCAGTGGATGCCCCATCCCTGGAAGTGTTCAAGGCCAGGTTGGATGCGGCTTTGAAGCAGGATGCAGCCTGATCTAGTGGAAGGTGTCCCTGTCCCTGGCAATGGGGTTTGAACTAGATGGTCTTTAAGATCCTTTCCAACCCAAAGCATTCTGTGAGTCTATGATTTTACACTACAGACCCCACGCCTACCAGTGAAGTCTGTATCAACAGAACCTTACACTCCCACAGAGGTTAAGGCAGGACAGTTGTATCTAGATAAAGGAGATGTTTAAATACTCTCAGAAAGTTTTAAAGCACTTGTAATGGTCTTCACCCAAGCTGTCCTTCACCTGAGGAGATTGTAACTTACTTGAAAAATAGCTGCCAAAACCACGTAACTCCAAGAGATGCAGATCTGAGGCTAAGGAGGCTAACAACAATTAAAAATATGTAAGCTCACAAGAAAACCAACAAAACTCCACCATGTTCACTAAATAAGTTCATTCAGCTTTTCGACTATCTCAATCAACCTACAAACAATGATTGCTACGTGATTTTACAAACAAATTTAGTGCTGTATTTGATAGAAATAACAGGTGTCACAACGAACATAGCACTGCTATCTATTTTATTTTTTTAGGACAGCTGGTAAGGAACCTGATGGTCAGCCAGAATTCATTACAGAAGATAAGACCCAGGCTCAGACTGCAGATTTTAAAGTTTATTTTTTGCTTTAATGAGCTTTGAATGGGACTCTAAACATACAATTAAAGATATCTGAGTTGAAATGACTAACTTAACCTTTGAATTCTTCTCAATTTTTCTACTTCATATCTACCCACAGAGCTCTGTTCCAGCAATGTAGTCAAACATAGCCATAAGTATGTTCTCATAAAAGAGACTTATTTTTAATTAATAAACCTTGGGGATACAGCAGTAATTTCCACAAAACACAGTCAACTGCACTAACACAAGATATCTCATATGCTGTTAAAATTCATGAGAAGAAAAAAATTACTGCCTTCTAGTGAGGACTACTTCTTTTGCCTTCAATCTCTCAAGACAGGTGTGTTATATTTTGGTGCACTTCAAATTGAAGAATGAAAATATGGCAGAAAACTTGAAATGCAGTCAGAGTTGCTACTTTGGGAGATACTGCAAAGCAACACTTTTGTAAAATCTAACCAGATTTCCAGAAGAATACGCAAGGTTCATGATGCATTTTTGTGCTTGCCACATACCTTTTATTTTTGCTTTAACAAGAAAGTGTACAGTGACTGTCCACTGTCTTGAAGAGAGACTTGATTCTCCTTAACTCAATGGAAAATGTACAAAATTAAACTCTTTCTGTTCAAGGAATTAATTTTCATCCAGTATAGCTGTCTAGACTAATAATGCTCATTATGGCAGTAGTGTAGTGTATAAATCTTATTAGGTACTCCAAAAAGAATACTATCTATTTTTAGCATTGCTTAAAGATCTGTATTTTGTATAATTACAAAATTCTTGAAACTAGTAGATTGCATTTAATTATTTATTTATTGGTATTTAAATTGGCTCCTACTGTAGTTTTTGGGTGTCCAATCATATTGTATTTATTTGTGCTGAAATTATACAATCACTTGCCAATATAGTAAAAGGGTGGAATGCTTCACTATGATCCTAGCAATAACTCTGAAAAACGACCACTTCTTCAATGCAAATCCGCTCAAGAAAAGCTTCTACACACAAAGTAAGATGAACCAGTTACTGCATTGTTTATTAAGTTTCACTTGATTCCTCCTGACAACCATTTAAACAATGAATGTTGGGAAATGTCTCTCAAAGAATCGACAATAATGGCTGGGATCAGAGTGCTTTTATATCCAGTTAATACTGTTTTTAGAAAGGAGAAAATATTTCTTCCTGAAGGGATTATAGGAAGTGTTAAAAAAGACACCTGCAAACAAAACCAGTGACAAAAGCTCTCTATTATAATTGATAACAGTTATCCTTTGTAAAAATCTGTGCTTCATCAGAAATAAATATATCTTTGCTGTTGAATTTCAGAAGCACTCACTAAGCAAGAAGCCTGCCGATCAGGAAGAGTAAGTTTTAGAAAACCTGCCAAGAAGGAAGTGTTTTTTACTTATGGATAGCAGTGCATTATTAATCAACAGTAAGATCCTAAATTTTCTTTTCTGATGCCAAATAGAGCAGGCAAGCTTTGAAACACAGTGTCTTTTTAATAGTGTACCGGACTTGTAAAATCTACTTGGTTTTTTTGGAAAGCAAAAACTTTTCACTTAAAAAACAAACTTCAGAATTTGACAAATAATTCAATAGCCAATTTAAAAGAAATGCATAAATTAATCAAGATGAAGGAAAATGTTTACCAAATGTAGTCTACAGTAGGAGCTTGAAAGAAGAAAACAGGCACATCTAGAGAACCAGCCTTCACTTCTTCATTCCAGACCAGTTCAGTTTCGGAAAGCACACACTGCCTAAAAGATCTATACACTGGTCAAGTAACCAGGTTTTCCACTGCTAGCAGATGATTCAGTCCTCTGTACCATGTGCCATGCACACAGGGTAGATACTTTCTCAGCTTCCTTTTGAAGCAGATCAGTTTGTTCCATCAAAAGTAAGACAGTGCAATTCTCAAGACAGTTTGCTTCAGGGTCTGCTCCCAAAAGGAACTATGGACAAGATCACACTAATTTTAACTCCCTCTGCTTTTGCAGACTTTTGTAACATTTTCCCAGCGAATTTTGCATCCTCAGACAACCCCACATGCCTTTAAACCACATGCCAGGGCATGCAAAACACCCACTCAAGTTTCATGCTCTAAAACCACCATGCAAGTGGTCTTGCAACACAACTCTCACATTATTGTAAATGCACAGAACTAAGGAAGTGGTTAATCATTTTATCTCAGGATCACAGGACCCAGAGGATGCTCTGGCCATGAGCAGGATGTAGTGTGAACATACAGAGCACAGTCTGCTGCAAAGGAGACACTCTAATGCACATAATAAAACCCTCGGGTCCAATGGACAAGCACACTGTGCAGAAGAAATGAGTTGGACTTTGAGGATGCAAGCAGTATGCTAAGAGAAGAGGGTAAGGACTGCAGGTAAGGGTAAGGACAAACTGAACTTCCAGTCAAAAAGAAAGGCACACATGTATAGTCTCAAGAGAGCTGAAAGAAAGTAAGATATTCTGTCTAGTAAGACAGTTAATGAGACTGAGGAAGACTTGGAATATGCACAAACAGTAAAAAATTATTTTTATAGAAAAACTATATTGCACTTTCAAGAAGAATTTAAATTAAATTAAATGACCATGAATTAAAAATCCTAATATTCACTGTAATCAACTCCCTAACTAACAAAACCCCTCCAAGTGCTGTAATTGCTAGGTAAAATACACCACATTCCCTTCTTACCCAAAATGACACTTTAAAGTGGTACTGTAAAATTTGAAAAATGAAACATACACCTCAATTTCAGCGACTTCACTAAATATAAAAAAGACTTTATCTTAATAGGTATTTTCACTCCTTGAAATGATTTTTTCTCCTATTTTCAAGAGTTCAGCAAGAACAACATGATTAAACTGCTCAACCTGCAATGTCTGGTATATTTTTAAGTAAGTCAAAACAGGGTTTAGATCCTGAATAAGTTATCTTTAAGAGACAAAGCAAAGCTAGCAATAGCACCTTAAGAAACATTTCTGACTTCAGCATGACAGGTGTGATCCACTAAGTACATCCAGATAATCCACTAAGACTTATTTTATCTAGTCTCCACAATTCCATGTATTCTGTCATTCATGTTATTTTCATACAGTACAATCATTTTTTTTCAGATTTACCCTCCTGCAATTTTTTATGAGTAAGATTAATAGCAACTGCAACAGAAAAATTACCTTGATGTCATATATAATCCTTTATCATTTCATCATCATCAAAATCAATGCTTTGTCCATCTTTCTTTTCTGCAGCAACTTATTTCACTTGTTCCTATTAAGGATATTATATTCACCCTATTACTACTAATCTTTTCTTTGTAAATAGCCACACCTATTTTAATCCAAAATGGTGTGGTAAGCATTTGATTCTTTGTGGAAGTAGACATGTAATTGGGTTAATCTGTGCTATCTTTTCATGTGAGCTGATTGTTTCTTTACTATGGACATATTTCTTACAACAGCAATAAGCTTGCCAGATTGCTTGGAGGCAAATCAGGAGCAATTTACCAAGCATGTAGCTACCATGAACTGAAACCTTCACATAATAGCAAGCTGTGTATAGCCACTCCTACCTGCCAGTTATTACTCATGTTAGCTTTTTACTGACACCTTAAATTTCAACCGCACCTTTCTTTCACAAACAAGGACTTTCATTCAGCACAGCCACATCTGTGACAAACAGCTGATCTTCCGCAAAGCATACAAGAATCTAAATGCAGAATGCAGGGCAGAAGTCTTTGATAGTAGCAACTGAATTACCTGCACAAAGTCCAAGAACGTCAAGGGAAGCAAGTCATCCAAGTGGCCAATATCTTTGGAGAAACGATTTAAGATTCTTCCTATAGAAACAGGGTTGAGAAGAAAAACAAAAGGGAAGTAAATATAATTCTTGAACAGATCCATGTTTTACCATTTCAAAAACAACTAAAAGGAAACAGTTGGACTCCAAATATAAAAAGACAATTTTGGAAACCCCCATGAAGGGAATCTTCTGCAACCACTGCAGTATATTTTGAAGAAAAGTAATTTTTTACAAATGCCTTCCACCCAAATATAAAACCTTTACTTAAACACTTAGAAAAAAAATTAAATGGGCTTTGAAGATAATATTTCAAGAGAATTTAAGAGGTGAAACACACATGCTTTATATGCTTAACATGTGCAGGTAAAGGTTTACAGTTCAGACAACTTAATGCAAGTTTCATCAAGCAACATCAGCCAGAACCTGTTCCTATCCTTGACTGAAACTCACTAGTGCATGCATGTCTCAGATAGATCATAGCTGATCTAACGGATCTTTTTTAGCATTTCTGTTCTCACCCTTCAACATTATACATGGATTCAAGTTGCAGGCATTTCTAAAATAAAATCTGAGACAGATTTGCATTCATGCAGCCTTACATTTATACTTATTCAGAACCTTGACAATACTGATCTTTATTAAAGCTAATAAAACGATTTTTAATCTGCTGTCAGTGAAGCATTTACATTTCTCTATTTTCCCAAGTTCTACTTGAGTGAAAAAAATCAGTTATATCAAGACTTCTTTAATAATTAAAGTCACAGTGCTGCCACCCATAAGTGGATTAGTATCTTTCTCTATTAGTCAGTATCTCTACTCACCAGGAAAGAAACGAAACCAGGGGTGGGAATCTGGCCATTTCTAAGGTGTGTGATGCCCATACATGTATTCACATTGCTTTTTTATCTGCAGGTATCTTGATTCCATTATACTTTTAACTAGTACAAACATATTCACTGCACTGGCAACAAAAGACTTTTTTTTTTCTTTTCAAAGGAGCTCATTAAATTGAAAGCAGTTAAGTTTAAAGTTACCACAGAGTGCGCTGCAGACTTAATTTAGGGATAAGAGACAATGAAGTAACTTCTGTAGCAACCATCATGCTAGTTTTCTGCTCACAGCTCTTTTTCATTAATTTCTTTTTTAAGGGAATTTTTGTTCCACACCAAACAATACAGAAAACATCCTCTCCTCAGGTCTGGGACATGACTCCAAAGAGAGATACTGGTGGCAAAGAGCTTGTTCTGCAGTACTTTACTTCCCAAGGCAGTTACTTAAGGCAGCCAACAGCAGAATACATTCTGGTTTGAGGCTGTGCACACACAGAGGGAGAGTATACAGCAGCACCAGACTCAGAAAAATCTCTTTCATCTTTTTCTATTTGGAATAGCATGTGGGGATGTTCCCTTTCACTTGTATCACGGTAGATACATTAGAAGGAAGTCCAAGGCAATTTTTTTTAAACTTTCTTTTTCCCATTATTTTCTTACATGGAGACTGGTCACAGAAGAGTGATCAAGCACATGCTGCATACACACTGTAGCTAAGGCTTCTTAATATCCTTAAATATCACACTCTAGGTTATTTTCAAATGAACCAAGACTTCACTGGCAAAAAGAAAACCATCCAAAGAGGTTAAACATTTCCTGTTGATCGGGCTTTTCTTAGCGGCATGTCCAGGAAGGGCAGATAAGGGAAACTAGGTGGAATAACAGATTGGGCTCAAGATACTAGAAATCTGTTCACAGCTTTGTCACTTGTGTGCTGTGTGACTTCACTTTAGTTTACAGAGCAAGGAGCACAGCAAGGAGAGGTGACAGTGCTAAGCCCCTCCATGAAAAGCTGTAAGACCCACCAATGATGAGCTGTACACAAGGGCAAAGGATCATTCCCACAGCGAGGAAACCCCACCTTAATTCAGCCTAGGAATCACCCTTTGCCTTTTAACCCCAAGTAAGTTTTATTTGTAGTAGTTTCAGACATCTGTAAAAAGCCATTGCGTAAAGGCCACCCTGTGTGACACTGCCAGGAGGCAGCAAGGTCACTCAGGCTGGCAACTTTCCACGGCCATGGCACAGGTCAGTCCAACGCTGGCATCTCCGGGAGTCGAGCAATGCCTGCACACTGAGAGTGACGCTGGCAATGCTCTCCTCCTCTTCCAGTGAAGTTCTCTGAGCAACGTGCTCATGAAAGAAAACTCAGCTCACCCAGGTTGTCCCTGGTTTCACTGTCTATTCCATGTTACCACCAACTGCTCCAATTCCCATCGGTAATCACGCTGCTGATTAATTGCCAAAACTGTATTTTTTTGCAACTGCCTTACGAAATTGTTAAGTATAACAATGTTTCTACAGCCTCTGTTTTGACAGTTCTGTGAGCTGCCACTAGGAAAGTGGAAATTAATCAGATGTTATCAATAAAACATGAAAACATCTTTTAATCTTCCTAATCCTCTTTAAAATGTAAATACAGTAATTCTGTAAAATGACATTGACTAAAATTTGAGTGAGCAAAAGAAATGGTATATGAGAAAGACAAACCCTGAAAACTGGAACATTTCATAGTCCACCTAATGCAATTAAACAGTAGCAATATGAATCAGCTGCTTCACAAAGAAACAGTCAAGTGAATCTCTGGTAGCAGAACTTTAATTGGGTTTGAATTTTCAAATTACTGAAAAATTAGTCTATTTAGTGTTTGCACATAGAAATTCTGGAAAATGACACCTGAAGTCATCAAGACCAGAAAAATCATGTCTTTATTGCAAAGAGGTCTGTATCTCCCTCCTGTACTGTTTATCCAGTGACCATCAGTGTTCTTCTACAGCTAAAGGCAAGCGACAAGCCTTAGCCTTGTTTCTGTCATTGCAGTTTTTCAATTCTATTACCTCAGAGACCAGTAGAAGAGAAAACACAAGTCTGGAGATGTATTTCAGGTCCTGTTCACACGGACATAACTGAACTGGCATTTTATACCCCATGTCCTACACAGAAGGCAGCTACAATTACCCACTAAAGCAAGCAAGTTCCTTCACCATAGAGCAAGGACAGCAATGCACCTCCAAGCAGAAGTTTACTGCTTTGGAAATACCCACCAGATGCCCCATAGCCATTACAGTATTGCATCCAAAGAAATTGCTTCATTTATAAGGATATCTACAAGTACATGAGGACTGTTTCACAAGGTATGAAGAAACAACTGCTTCCACTTACTGGAAGCACAGTAAATCAGTGACTTGCTTATGCATTATTAAGCAGGCAAGAGAAAACATTCCAGATACAAAAGTTAAAGTACCTATTTGGAGTCAGGTCTCAAAATGCTCACAGTTATGACTACAGTTTCTACTAGATTTGCAAACCTAACTTTTGAGAATGGTTCCTCAGCCTGAAGAAACTGTTGCACCTGCTATTCAAGAAGGGCAGGAGCTGCACAACTTACCTGCCCCCTCACCCTGAAAATTACATTTTCTCTCCAAAACCTTTAAATTCTTCTCTCCTAAACTTACAGACTATCAACATTACCTTCCCACCATAGTTCATATTTCCAAAAATCCCAAACTTCTTAAGTAAGCATCTCTGAGATACAGATATATACCAAGTAACAATAATTCTCAGATCAGTCCAGAATATCCAACTCACAAAAATTTTTAAGCTCCCTTAATACCTGCATCCTTTACTTATCCCAGAGAGGGGCTACAAAAGCAAAAAGAAAATACTACATCTAAAACTTGTAAGTCAAATTTCATGAAACTAATAACAAAAAAAGTCTTTCAAGAAATAAAGAATTAATATACCCGTGTTACAACAGCATCCAAATTGGCAATAGTATCTGCTGTTTCAATCACTCAGGCTTCCACGTGGTATGTAGTGTTAGTAGCAAGCTGCAAAAAGGGACGTGCTTTCTTCAGCAGTCTCATGTTTGTTTTTACATCAAATAACTTAATCAGAACACACACTGTTGTCAGATTCTTCCGAAGTAATTAAATAACTATTCAATGCCAATTAATCACAGTTAAATAAGGGTCTGTCACCAAAGTGCTATGTACACATTTCAGACTATTTGATGGTCAAATACTTGGCAGTATCAAAGTTAAACAATGATTCATTAAACCTCCTCCCCTACACAATAGTTAGGCTAAACTTGAAGTGAAAGAATCAAACCCCTTTTGTCCTCCATGAAAAAGACATCAAACCTCAGTATGTGATACTCTTTTCTTCCTTGCTCTGTAAACTGCTTTAATTGCACAAATCGGAATGTGTTCAGGTGCTACAAACCCTCTTTGCTTCTGCAGGTGCCTACTGATATTTTGGAATAGATGTTCAAACTTATCATACAAATAATGAAAACACTTGACTGTGCCACACCTTTTAAAAATGTTTATACATACTTTATCATGAAAGAAATATAATCCAAACTGAATCAACACTCAAGATGTAAACACCAGAAAAAGGATTTTTTTTTTTTTTAACAAGAAACTAGGATCCTCCACTGGAACAGCCAAATGCCATCCATAGTATTCAATGTTGTGCAACCTAAATTCCAAGGACCCTAAGAGCAACAGTACATTATTTCTAAATGTATTTGGCATTTCTAGTATACTTTGTTGGTCAGGGCATTCAATGAAATACTTCTGTGTAACACAATAGAGTAGAGGCACATTGATTTTCTATACCTTGCCAGGAGTTTACAAAACCTTTATACCCACTTGCTTCATCACACATTGCAGAAATACTTTGTTGCTACTTCTCTAGTTCACTGATTTTCCTCTTTGGAAAAGAAAATGCGTTTAAGAAAAGCATAAAATCTTTCTACAGATAGAAAGATTTTGCCACTTGTGTGTGCATGTGTGTGCACGGTGCACACTCTTGGAATGTTTTTCCCCTCAGAGATCAGGCTAATCCTCAGTGCAGGCAATTTTAATTGCATCACACCTTTTATTTCACTATGCAAATGTTATTAATAAATACTGCTTTGCATAGTAGCCTGAACTCCGCCATAGCAATTGGCCTAAGTATCCATTTCCACATACCGCCTTTACAGGGAGAAAAAATATTCAAAATCTCTTAAGCTACTCTGAAACAGTAAAGCCAGAACAGTCCTACTGCCCTGCCTGCATGAAGAAAAAGTATCATCATCTGCTCCTCACTGCAAACTCGTAGCAACCTGTCTAAAGGCAACCTGTAGTGTTAAGAATGGATTCAAGAAGGTACTTAGTCATTTATGTGTAACTAAACATAAGCAACCCCAAATGGGATTGTACACGTGCTTGAAGGCAGTCATGCCACAGAGATGCTCGCCTGGGCTAGGACAGACAACCTGGAACTCAGAGGGATCCACGGCGCAGCGTGGGCTTCCTGACCCCAAAGAGAGGAATTGTACACTCCCACAGTCCCAATTACAGCTTGGGAAACCAAAGTCCTTTTAAATGGTAGTAAAATAATGCTCTCAAGTGTATGTGTGGCAATAAAAGCACACTCAAAGGGCAGGAATGGAAGAAATAGCTGTATGGAACTGGGTCCATTTAAATGCCCATCCATTTAAGTGCATTGAATGCACTTCCCCTTCTGTCCATAGTACAAATTGGCAGCTCCCCACATATCTTGCTGTTAAGCTATGGCATTCAGAGACTGATAAGCCTTTACCCACGCTCAGTTCACACAGACACACACACACACACAGAGGGGGAAAAGAAAAAAGTACTGCAACTACAAGCAGCCTGCCGTTTCATCAAAGCAATGACAAAGTGGATTGTCCATATCAAATGTTGGCAGGAAGGAGACATTACATCAACCTTGTAAAATACAACTATGAAATCAACAAAATAATTAAAGATGGATTACTGACTCTGACAGGAATTGTAAGTTTGTGAAATATTTCTTCAGAAAGAAATCTGGAAATGCATCTCCTGCATAGCTGTCAATTACTGATCTACTCTGGCTTTTCTTCCATATTTCTACAAAGAAACGTCAAAAGGTCTGTTATCTTTTTTTAATACATGTTTAGCACCACACGTCCACACAAACTGCCATATACAGCATTGCTCTCTTCCCCACAGGCATCCTATAAATATAAATAAGAAATTCTACCCCATTTTTTTCTTTAGCAGCCTGAAACTGATAGGAATATTATCACTTTCTTAGACATTTGCAAATAGACACAGTGGTGCTGGGCCAAAATATGCTGAGATCATAATATCCATTTATCTAAACTGCCAGCATGTAATGAATTCAGATAGGAAGCCTTCTATCCAAATTAATTTACTACTTGAAAAGGACTTTTTACACAAATGCTGTCAAACAAGAAAACAGTTAGGAAACAAGAAGAAAACGTGAACACTGTGTTTGATCTTGTTTTTAAGTGTAGGATTTAAAGAAAGAAGAATAACTCTGATAAATGTAAGAATGGAAAACAGGCTTCTTCGGAAATGAATTTTTATTTTTACTGCTGATGGAAACATCTACATTACCTAGCATGAATGCATTGATCTCAACTGTACAGATGTTTCTGGAGCTTTCTAGTCCACACATACTATTGATTGGAATTACACTGCTGTGGCAAACCAAAATACGTCAATACTTTATACATTTTTTTTAATCTCTTTGGTAATTTATGTGGTACAGTTGATTTGTCCTTTTTCCTGGGTGTACTCAGAAGAGCACATGTATTAACCTCTGTTATCACCAGCCAAAGTCTCCTCAAATAAGATACAATGCAGAAATTACATCTAAAGTCTCCATTTAAAACAGAAGCACACAAAGGAAAAACGTCTTGATTGTGTGGAGGAAGGGGGAGAGGTGTAACTTTCCTTCTTTCTGAAATTGCTTTCTTGGCAAATCTCAAAATACCTTCTGCATCCTAACTGCCTTTCCGATTGTATCTCATTACCAAGTAACTAAGTTGGTTACAATTCCAGATGTAACAGCATTTACAAAACAGAATTTAACTAGTGCTGTATTATACTTGCTAAAAAAGTGATCTCTTTTAAAAAAGTATGCTAGAGCTGGGATAAAATATTCATTAGCAAATTTCTAATTATTGATCCCTGCAATAATACCCTGTAATTGATTGTGAAGGGAAGCTTCAAAATCATTTAAAAGTACAAACTTCTGACAATATATAAACGTTTTATCCTAGAACCAGAGTACAAACCTACATCTCTGCTTCATAATTAGAATGACAACGGAAGCAGACACTTGCACCTCCCCAATCCCTGGAGTAATATCAAACTTCTAATACATAATCCTGTGATAAAGATTGCCAGAATAAAGCTCTAACCATTCTAGAAGTTAAGCTCTGGATATCCTCTCTGTTTCTTTTTAAACTTATTCACTGAAGCTATTTTAAGTTATCCCCAGTTTAATGAAAAAATTCTATCTTTAAACATACTGAAACAAAAAAACTCACAACATAAAATGAAGCCACCAAATCTAACATACTGCCAAAATACAGCAGAACTTAATTTCTGCTGTATACTTCAACATGACTTTTAAGTCCCATTTTTAATGGACACAGTCCAACTGAACAAAAAGAAAAAGGGCACTTCTACAGAGGAGGTGTGTACAGGAGAGTGCCAACTGACCTCCTTATCCTTCCTGAAGGGAAAAAAAATTGAAAAAGGTAACCATTTGCAACTTCTTATCAACCGGCCTTTAAAAAGGATATCAAATTATAGACTACTGACACAATTTTTTGTTGATTTACACCACCTTCTTTTTCTTTTTCATATATAAAGTTACCTACTTCAACTTTGTACCACAATGCAAAGCATCTGTATAACAGAAACCTGAAACATTATCTACAAAATGTAGTCTTATATTGACTTTCTACTAGCAAGATTATGAATTTAATTCTTCGTTAAAATATTTAACCACAAATGCATCCAGTTCTGAAAGAGCACTTGTGTAGTCTAGTTCTTTCTACTACAAATCCAATTTGGGCTGAAAATAAGTCCCAAGTGCTGTTTCGCTAAAGGAGGGGCTTACAAAAAATTTAATAGAATACTACAAATCAGGATGGACTGAAATACCTGAAGAGTATTTTGTTACTGGAATATTTCCATGAGAGGAGAAAAACAGCTCTCAGAGCTATTTTCGTATTTGGGAGCTATATATAAATACACATCAATGCAAGAATTAAAATAAAAATGGAAATATATGTCACCTTCCTGGTAAGGTTTTTCCAACAACAACAAAAGGAGTTTTCCTATGCTATTTATACTCTCAAGGCTTGATTCAGAATAGGCTTTAAATACTGCATTTCCAAAAATACTGGGGTGAATCTCACATAGCTCTTGCAAATCTGCTCATATTTGTTGCTTTTCTTACCATTATATCTCCTAAAGATAATTCTCATAACAAGAATCTTAATTTTCAGTGTTTTTCTCTTCCTGCCCCCCTTTTTTAATTGGTGTTGAAACTAGAGGGGCTCAATCATCACTCCAGTCTAAAATGACAATGAAGAAATAGGACATTACTGAATAGAAAGCATTTGGCCCCTAAAATCTTAGCTGAAACTGCTATCTGGCCCATATGGCTATCATTCCAAAAACAAATAATATGGCGTATTTTAATTTTATATATTCAGATCCCCATTAATCTTCTTCCTTTTTTTGGAACCATGAAACAGAATTCTATAGGGACTGTTTCTTCTGCTTAGAAGTCTACAGGGACTGAATTCTATAGAGGCTGTCTTGGGACAGCCAAGACTTCTGGCCTCTACCTCGCCCATCCATTTCTGAGGATAAAGCCTCTGGACAGGCCAAAGAGCAGAGGCATTTCACATCTTCATCTGACTCTACAAACCCTTCTCTTCTGCTCAGCCTGTTCCTTCAGTTTGATCACTTTTCTTTAGCTTCAGTTTCCTTTTCTTTCTGTCTTCTTCTGGAATATGTGATTGTTTGGAAAGGAAGGATTCTCTCTAAAGTTCCTTCACTATATACTCATGTAATTATTCCTGAAATACATTTTCCTTTTTAACTACTCATACTACAAAAAAGTCACTGGAAATCGGAAAAATTTTACAAAAAACCACATGGGTTTGGCTATCCAGAATGCACAATGGATGACAGTAAATAATTTTCAATGGATTTTTTCCCGCCTCACATGGAATGTCATTATTACAGAACTCAAGAGAAATTTTGGTATAGCTATCAGAAAGCTCACTTAGTCTGTTGTGCAAATAATCAAAGGATTCCCTTGGAAAATTTGCTCTGCATTGAAGATGACACACCCCACACTCTCAAGCCCCATGAAAAGAAATATTTTGTTTCAATTTAGGACTTTTTAAACAACACGTTGGAGGAGCGTCACATAACATTTGGAAACAACTGCATTCACAACTTAGGTACCATTCACAAAGTAAGATATTGGGAAATCTGTCATCCTGTTTATAAAGGTACAGCCAGGCCCAGAAGGCAAATGGGTGAGTGCCTGAAGGCTACAGCAGTCAGCGTGTGAGGGACTACACCTGGAATGAAATACTTTGGGTTTTTTCGGGGGCCCTAACATAGGGCATGGAATGGATCCTTTCCAGCAGAGCGCGCTGTAGGGTGTAAGGAGGGATGACTTCACTTACTTTTCTCTTTTGTGACTGCCACCAAATTCCACTTGCAAATCTTGCCTGAGAAACAACCAAAAATCTTTTGCCTCAGAAAAGCTGAAGGCAACCACAACCCAAGAGTTTTATTCCAGCAAGAAGTGTTGTCCAAAAGAATATACATATAGTCTGACAATGCATTTCCTTGGGCCATCAGCTTCTGGGGAAAAAAATATCACTATAAAGTAAACTTCTTTACAGTCTAAACTATAATTAGCAACACTTAAATGAAATCAAATGAGAAAAAACCCCAAATACAACCTCTTCTCTACTGTGTATTTTATTCATTACATTAAAAGAAAGATATTTTCATAATTACATTTTTAAATGCTAAGCATTTTGAAAAGTTATACTGCACTGCCTTTGACTCTACTGTACGACTCTACTGGGCAACTATTAGAAACCTTCATCTCAGAAACAAAAAAGAAAAATATACTAGGAACAAGCAGCTACAAATGAGAAGTAGCTGCTGACCACAGTAGAACATTAATAGTGCATAAATCAAAACCAAAGAACCTTTAATGTTTATGTATAAATATTCCTTAAATAAATTGCCATGGATTTTCTTGACAGTTGAAAGCTAGAGGTTAAATTATTTTAAAAACATATGCTTACATATATGTTGCTTAAAATTAAAGAAAAAAAATCCTACCATTTCCTATTTTTCATTGCTTTTAAATAATAAGAAACTTAGAATGATAAATATGTTAACAGCAACATTTCTTCACTTCCCTGTGAACATCGAAAAAAATTCACACATATCAAGGAGGAAAAAAATTACTTGACTGAACCATCATTCAAGCAGAAGTGAATACAATTTACAAACTCTTTTGGTTTTGTTCAGTTCAAAGACAGACTTCACTGCGAAGCTCTGATTTACAGCTGTCCAGCACTATGAACTCTTAAATAAATAAACAGGCTAAATAGAAGAGTGCTGCTCACAACAAGGGACTCCTGAGAACGTTGCCATTTGTTGTCTGCATGTCAGAAACACCCAGAGGAGGATTAATGTCTCTGAAGCGGGAGGCACAGCCTCACCAGGATGCAGACTGGACCATCACGTAGCCAGCAGCATGCCCTGCCCTGGAGAGTTTGTTGTGTCAGTTAGGAGAAGCCAACACAATTGACTACAGAAGGAATAATGAGCTAAGGGAAGACGGAGCAGAAAGCTGGAACAGAAAGTTGCAGGACAAGATGTGTTTTAAAAGTGCAGGATCACAAAGGGGTCACGGAATTAATGAGCTTTCCCCACCCATATGTTTAACGGCTGTCAGTGTATTGTGGTTACAATGCTACTGGTGCATCTCCAGAGATGATTTTAAGATGAAAAAGTGCCAGCTTGTGGATGAACTTTAATGCACAGTGAGCAGGAAGTTACAAATATGTAAGCATGAAAGATAAACAAGCAAAATGATCAGGGAGGGAGTTAAAAACACTGGAATGTGCCAACAGCTCCATTTACCAGGTGCAGAAATAGTAAAAGCTTTGCATAGGAAGAAGGATAATGCTCAAAGTAACATTGCTTTCTACAACTCCTGTTAGACTCCCTCATAGTACATTGGGGCTGTAAGATTAAGAAAAAGTCTTTCCTCCATCTGGCCCTGGAGAGCAGCTGCAAGAAAGAACTGCCAAAAGACAGTCACAGTCACAGTCACAGCACTCGCCAAACCTGGGGCAGGGAGAGCTTTGTGTACATATTGACTTGAATTTTTGCCCTGCTTCCACGTGTCCTCTCCTTCACCCTCAGCTTTATTCACTGCATAACCACACCCCATTTCCTCTCCTTCACCCTCAGCTTCATTCACTGCATAACCACTCCCCATTTCCTCTCCTCTCTCTTTCTCCAACATTGCTTCTTCCATTCTCCTTCATCATGGAATGGCACAAGCTCTAGGTACAGATGTCATCTCACACACAACCAAGGCACAAGGCCCAGTGCAGTGAAACACAGGCTAGGAAGTGTGGAAGAGTTGGGGACTAAGGAAGTGATAACAGAAGGTGAACACAAGGTGACTGCAAACTTAAACCAGAAAAGTGCCTGAACTGATGTTTTAGAAATGCAGAGTGACAAAAAGAGCCAGATGGGAGAATAACAACACATGAGCCATAAAGGCAACAGAAATGGTGGTTTACACTGAAAAACATGGGAAGTACAGCAAGTGAGGGATCAGGTTCTGAAATAGTTCCCAAACTAGAACTGTGGAAGTCAAAAAGCCACTGTCACCTGAAGGAAGATGGCAAAGTGCATCCAGGACATACAGCATAACCAGAGGCATTGGACACATACAGACTATTCACAAGGTTATACTCTGACAGACAAGGGAAGAATTACTATCTATTGAAAGAGACATCTTTAAAAAACAATTCAGAGGGTTTTAGTTATTCTTGCTTTAAACTTCTCTTACAGGGGCATATTTCATTCTGCTAACTATAGAATTGCAGGGGAAACAGATGGTTGTGTCTCATTAGTCTTTATAATATCCTCTGATTAGTTTGTTTGATTTCTTTCACACAGGGTCTTAAGATTTCATAATACCAATTAAGATTTCAGGTAAAGGAATTACCAGTAAGAGTCTTCTTTCTTCCTTCAAAACATGTCTGCCATTGGATCTTAACAGTTCACTTACTTATGCATTGATTTTTTTTCCTGACACCTGTTTTCACCACAATTTGTTTTGGTTTTTTTTTTTAAACCAGCAGCTTTTCTGCTGAACATATATCAGACATATTAGGATGAAAAAGGTTCCAGAACTGCAACAAACAGGACAACTACAGGAGCCATGTAGAGACTATGACAAAAATACCTATCATTCAAATATCCCTATCCAGTATATAAACCACTATTAAACCCTCTCATGGACCTGAAGCACAAGTTACATTTTGTAATATGCATTAATATTTTTGCAAATAATCACTGATCATAGTATGACCCCAGACATTTTGGGAAAGGTTGTTTTAAAACAGCAGCTTTGCCATTATTCTGCATTGAAAAAGACACAAAATTTCTGATAAGGCATGAATAAAATGGAAAAATACATGTATAATAATGAAAGCAAATGACAGAAAAATATGTTGTGTTTTTGTCTCCCTCTTCCCAAAACAGCATGCGCACAGAACTTGATTCTGGATCAATTTGCAGATACATCCTTAAAACATATGAAGCAAAACTATACCTCCACGCAAAAAAACCACAAAAGGCAAAATTGTGTTAATAAACCAACCACTATTAAAATTACAGAGTATTAATTAGTAACAACTTAGCATAGTTGTTTATTTAATTAGAATATTTGGAGAACAAATGCTGACTCCCATAGTTTTCAAAATGCAGCTTAACTTTAGAATGCATATGAAAAGCATTCAATAAACTTTTCATCACAGCTGAATGGTATTTATAACACCTCTTAATTTTCTGAATGTCTATTTTGTTCTTGCCTGATCCTAAGGAAGAAGTTCTTAAATAGCAGTTCACATTCCTAATACGAACATTCAATTCCTAAAGTTCTTAGTGTTCAACTATACAGTGGTCATGCCTTCAAGAAGGGATCACGAATAAGTTTAAGTTTTTGGATCACTCTGAAACCTTTTAGGACCTTCTGGACAATTAGGGATTGGTTTGTTTCTTTTGGTTTTCTGAAAAAAGGAAATTGAAATGCCTCTTGACATCAAGGTTTTGTAGCCTTTCATAATCCAGTGTTCTTCTGGAAAACTGTCATAATACAGTTGGTACCCAAAATACTGGGCTTATGACACAAAAGTCTTTAGCACAGCATATGGTCTGTTCTCCTTCCAGAAGGTTCCTTACTTCAACAAGGCACCATGCTCATACCTGCAGAAGTCTGTCCACAATGGACCACTCCGCACGATTAAGACCTAAATTAAGTCAAGACATCAGAAATTACCTGAACTAGAAATCCAAACAAATATTGAAAACAAATCCGAGGTGTGTCGTAAAACTGTATCTGTCAAGTGTTACCACTTGCATGGGTCAATTCATTCCTCCTCAGTGCATTCAAACACTCAAAGGATCATTACATTCAGAAAAGAGATCCTAGAAGAACTGGAAAGTTCTAACATCAGACAATTTAACTGTGAATCCCCTTGAGGAGGTATGAATCATCTCCAAGGTTTAAATTAGATTATCAACCAAGTGAAGCAGCACGGTAAATCCACAATAAAAGATGAATGCCGACAGGAAAATAATTTTTGCCCCTAGTGGCAGATGCTTGAACTTTAAAGGATCTGAGACTAAGCTCTTTGTCTAAGCCTTCCTGACAGAAAACAACTGAAATAATGTTTTTGGTTGGTCCAACTTAGCTCCACATGCCACATGAAAACAGTATCTAAACCCTGTAAATGAAAGTGTATTGTCACTTCTAAACCAATTGAGGATCAAACAATTTACAGAAACCAAGACTTATTTTGCTGACAATTAAGCTCTATCACCAAGACTCGAGATTCAATGAAATTTGACAATTGTGAAGAAAAAGGCTTTTGTCTGACTAAGTCTGAAGCACTTGGAAGAATCAACAGAAAATCAGAAGACCAAATTAGATCGAAAAGCCTTTGAGGATAAAATTCACTGATTAAAATAACTGCCTTCCTTGCCCTGTTTCCTCTCTGAAGTGCTTTGGTATCACAGCAGAAAGGCATACAGCAAGAGGAAAATTTGGACTAAGGAGCAAGTGTTACACTCATCACACTTCCTCTTACACCAACACATTCTCTGTCCATCCTGCTGGTCAAGTTCTATTACAAAGAACCACCTTTAAAGATGAGATGAAAGACAAGTATAAATCTCTGCTTTACACCAAATCTGAGAAGTAGGAAAGGTCTTTAAAGCCTTCTTCTTCCATGCTGAAAGTCACCACATTTACTTTGTAGTAATTCAGATACAACCCAAAGCTACCAAAGTGCTGCAAGTCAGTAGCTGGAAGAGTATTTTTGCATCTCCTCCTCAGAGGATCAAAGAATGAATGTATCCTTTCGTTTTCCCAAGACCCATAAAATCCAAGAAACACAGAATGGGGCCTGGGTTGCAAGGGACCTTAAAGACCACCTAGTTCCAACCCCCCTACAGTGGACACCTTCCACAAGAGCAGGCCGCTGAGAGCCCCATCAAACGTGGCTTTAACACTTCCAGGGATGGGGCACCCGCAGGCTTGTCTGGACAACCTGTGCCAGTGCCTCACTACCCTCACAGCAAAGAATTTTTTCTTAATATATAAAGTAAATGTGCTGTCTTTCAGTTGTACTAACTTGTTCTCCTTCTGCCCATTTAATTGAACAGTATGTTAGATTTCTATTCAAAACACCTCCTATTTTAAAATGCCTATTTTAAAATTAATAACAAGTACTCAACAAGCATTTGAACATCCTGCATCTCATAAGGAGTACAAGCAACAGAGGCAGAGCACAAAGGTATTAACAAATTAAGCAGTGCTCACAGCACTACATTTTAAGCGAAAAACATCTCAGATCATTTCAGAAACTTGGGATTTTGCATTTCACTAAACGTTTGTGTCTCTATTAAAAGTACATAATAATATTGCTTTAGTACGTGGCTAAGATGGGACAAAAATTAATTAAATTCTATTTTTCCACAGGAATGTTTCTATTTTTCAAGCAAACAAACACTTCTGGAAAGCGTCAGATTGGACATTTCCACTCTTGAACACTCAGCAGGTGAACAAAATCATCTGTATAAGCCCTCATAATCTTACAGAAACACTTATTTCCGAACAATCACTTCTAAACACTGTCCTTAAGCCTTCGGTAGTAGCTGAGCAACACTGGTTATTAAACCGAGGTGCAGCAGAGTTTATTTTTTCTTATCTGAATTAAAAAAAAATACGTTGGGATTGTTTTTTCCATTTTTTCTCTTGGGGATTTTTGGGGGTTTAAATATAAGCAGTATTCAGTGAATGGCTTTGAATTCAATATTAAATCATACTTGCAGCTTAATTATGAAAAAAGATCATTGTCACTACGTATTTGGAATATTAAAACTTGTCAGCTTTATAAAAACCTCAAGGCACTTTTTTCTCTCAAATTTGGCTTTATTTTGAAAGCGCTCCTTAGATAAGATTTCTTAATATTAGAATAACTCTAGCATAACTAGTTTTCTGCTGAAAATACTGAAGAAAAAAATATTCTCTCTATATTGTTAGTTTAATAGAAAAAAAAAGATGACTCTTCTAAAGCTAAAACCATCTATATCTCACAGTTCTGAGGCTTTAAATTTGCAGAGGTTTCTGCAGGTATCTTTTGTCTCAAATAATTATTTTTTTTCTCCAATGGTAAGGGAACATTAGCTGACTAAAGGTAAGAACTACCAACTCTTCCTTAAAC
>VYZT01043696.1:0-12909 GCA_013400735.1 Pomatostomus ruficeps
TGATACTGCTCAAAGTTAGACATACTTGGATATAAAACCTCTTAAATCTCATTGATATGGCCATATGCAGTCTCAGTTGTAAATAAACTCCCATGTTTCCTCAGTAGCCTGTCAGTCTAATTGCTGTGCCTGAGAGAGGATAAAAATGTGCTTAAGTTTTTCTCTATATGATAGCTTCTCCCTTTTTTTCTGTGTTTCTCACTTAGTATTTTGTTTGGAATTCAAACAGTTGAATCTGCAAGCTCCTCGGCATCAGGCTTCAAGGACGTGGACGACACTGGTTCTGTTCCTTCATGAAGCAGCATCGCAATGTATTATTGGAATATGCAAAACTGTTCAGTTTAGTGGTCCTGAAAAAATACTGTCTGCATTGTTAGATTTGTAATCTGTAGTGTGATTTGAGGGTATTTAGAGTGTGTTTTAGGATCATGAGAGTCTCATCCCTTGTCTTGCCCTTTGATGCATGCTCTGTGGCAGTGTATGGTTGTACAACACCTTTGCCTCATACAGGTCTGATGTGTTATGCTGTTAGTTAGCTGATAATGTTTCTGCTCTTAAGGCTTCAAAGTGTATAAAAGAACTTGCGCTACAGTTCTAACTCCTGTGGTCTACTCATGCTGATGCATCTTGTTAGGTCCAGTGACATTAAGTCTTTATAATCACTTCCACACATACAAGGCTGTTCTATTCTCTATTTGCCTCCATCTCTTGCATCTATGCAGGAAGAAAAACAAGAAAGTAGAGTCATCTTTAAAAATAGATGGCTGGTCTCAAATTCTTGCAATACCTTTAGAAGGTGCTAAACTCTTAAAAATCCATAAGGTTACCAATATCTGGTAGATGCAATCCCAGCTGTGTTTTTCTGGTTAGGGAATCCTATCTTGGCAAAGTTGGTCCAGTCATTAATTATCATCCCTGAAAAGTGTATTGGACTCCTGTGTTTGACTTAATTCTACTGCTTTGTAGGAAAAACATTCTAGTGTAGGTTTATTTATCATAATCAAGGAAAAGGAGTAACTTGTGTGTATGGTCTCATCTGATGACTTCTCTAGAAGGAAGAACGAACACAAGCTTAATTTTATTTAACAGTGCTGGATTGGGTGGAATACACTCACTGAGTGGCGGTTAAAGTGCATGGGAGAAGGTACTGCAAGACTGATTCCCCATTAGAACTGACCTCCATAAGGAACAAGTATTTTTGCTCTAAGGAAAAGTGTTGAGCTTAAAAGTGTAAATGTGTTTTAGTTTAAGAAAAAAGAAAGCTGTTCTTGCATTTTTCAAGATTCCATGTATGTCTTCAGCTGTTAGTTACTGATTACTGTGTGCTGGGGCCAGAGGGGATATGGAGAAATGCACCTGTTTCAAACTGTTGTATCTTGAAAACATCTGTTGCAGTGAATGAGAAAGGTCAAATTAGTCCTAAATTTAATCATACCAACAAATTTTTAGAAAAAACTTCAAAATTAATTTCCCGATACTAAAGTTAGTTATGTTCCTGTCTTGTGTCCCTGACACATGCACAAAGATGTGCAATTACAAGGTTTAAGCCTGATGTCATGTCTGCAAATACTTTCACTTGAGATTTTGTTGAATTAAAATTTCCCCCTAATGTTTTACAGCCTGAATTAAGCAGTAACAGCTGTCAGTGTCCCCCCCGCCCCCCAGTGAAAAATAACTCTGCCTTATCTAGAGGGGAAAAGCAAACAGCAGTAGCATCAAAAATAAAAGGAAATTTAGGAGCTTTGTAATGTCTTGGAACTTTCTTAAAATGCACAAAGTCAGAAGCAGCTGAGCTGAGGTACTGATGTAAAGGAAAGCCTCTTCTCTCCAAGCATGGGCTCTGCCCTCCATGCCACAGACCTCTCAACAGTGTGCCCATCCCATTTTCCAGATGTTTGAAGCACTCAGATGGTTTCTTTCAGTTTTTAGAGAGGGCATTAAATACATTTATAAACATCTAAATTCCAGCACTCATTGTGTAGGGATTTTAAACCTATGTCATGAGAAAATACATTAAAAGGTCTCATCTATTCCATCTTACTTCTGGCTGCCTCAGCAGCTGCCCAGCAGAATGGTTTGGCAGCTTATTCTAAAGGAGACAAGCAACAAACCACCCACTGCTGTCTTTCTCTCACTTTTCATTTCCTCCTCCCCCCTCTTACAAAAAACCCAACTGCCCCCAATAACCGTATTTTTAAAGGGTGATTTGCAGAAATCTGACTGATATCAGATGAAGCTGGAGACGGAATAAGATGTGACTTTTTTATTTCTTCCTAACATCCTTTCCTCTAAAACTACAAAACAGTAGTAGTGTTTTGAGGGTCAGAATTAATCCTGCTGTATCCAGCTGATTATTGAATGCACCAGGCAAACACAGCCAGAAGCTCAAGCTTTTTCCTGGTGGAGAGACTGAGTTGCAAAAGTTAAAGGAGGCTGCTTGAAAATCAATAGGCTGATTTTTGAGTAAGTGCTCCTTTAAAACCTGGCAGGAAATTGTACCAATGTGTAAATTCAGTTCATGTCCCCACTACCTACAAAGCAGTACCAACTGGTTAGTTCTGTCTGGAAAATATGAAAGACTAAATATTGATAGAGCAATCACTGTCTATTCCCAGATACATGAAAATAAGACCTGGGGGGAAAATTAACTCATTCAGTGATTGTTTTTAGCTTCAAGCTTCTATGGGTTATATTCATGGGCTTCTTTCTGCAAGCATGTGGACTAGACATTTTAACTTTGCACTACATGGAAACAGATGCCAGCAATGATCCTAGAAACTGGAACTTTCTGATAATACTTTTTATAAATTAGCAGGAGTTACTAACTTCAAACCAATGTCATTGCACTTAAAATTCAATAGTAATGGATTTTTGTATGTAACTGGAGCAAGCAAGGATTTTATTTATAGTATATGAAGCTATTGCATTTTTTCTTTACATCTTTGGAATACTGTATGCAATTTTTTTTTCTTGGGCGGTAAAAAAAGACTCTCTCTTACTTTTTGAAGATAGTAACCCTTTTAACCTCTTGTAATGATACCATTTTAGATACCTATCAAGAGATGAGTTCACAAAACAGATGGTAGGAGTAAGTGCTCCTGGCAAAACGACAGTGGAATAAACTGCAGCAAGCAATGGTTTTTGGTTTGTCCAGGATTTGCTATGGGTGGGTTTTGGCAGAAGGTGTGAATTCACTTGATTGCCAGCCCTTCCAGGTCTTCTTCCTAGCAACAGTTGCTATCAGCTTTAAAGTGTAGCAATAGTGTCTGAGCTTTTAATATTAAAGAAATGTTCTTGGACATGTAAATAATCTCATAAATTCATTTTTAATAGGAGAATGAAGAGTGTGGTAAGAGCATAAATATGGCTTATTTTCTTTAATGAATTTATACTCTCATTTGACATGCATTGACCATTACGGGAGATAAATACAGTAAGAACTAAAATGACAGAAAAACTGATAACTATGAGAAGGTGTACCCATGGCTTCCTGGTGGAACAAGCCATGGTTTGACTGAAGCACAGTGGAAAAGCATTGTTATAAAATCAGATATCTAAAGCTTTATCTGGTTTCCAGTTAAATCAATAAGACTAACTGATCCTAATGGAGTTCTGATTCTCACTCTGTCCATTTGCTGATGGCTTTGGGAACACAAGGGACTTGATTTTCCTCCCAACTCAATGTAAAAATTATTTCTGGCACTCCCTTCTCATCCCAGATCTGACTCTGCTGCCAAATGGACTATGAGCAGCTTTGTCTGGACCCAGAGTTTGAACTGCAAAAGCAAAGTGTGGCTTGGATGTGTGTTTGCTTTATTTAAAGCAGAGATGTGAAGGTACATCCCTACTCTATGTCTCCTGTGGCTCCCACCTGCCTTGGGAAGGTGGGCTCTACACTTCAGGCCTAGTGCTCACCAGAGCTCCCCACCTACGCACAGGAATTTATCCTAGTACTTCAGGAGGTGAAATGTATGGTTGAAGAATAAAAATAATTTAAAAAGAGTTTTTGTCTAGGGTTTTAAAAATAGTTTTACGAAGAGGTGCCAATGAAGGCATCATTTAATGCCTTTGCACCAATAAGTTATTCAGACAAGCTGTCATCTCTTACACAATATGGTTAAAACACCATTTGAAATGGGGTTTTTTCATGGTTAATTGGTTTAATAGGCAACACTGTTAGTCTTTTTCTAAAGCTGAAAGTGTTAGTGCCAGTAGTGCTACTGTAGTTGAAATTTTAAAGTATTATATGCCTTTTTTTTTTTTCAGATTTTAAAGCTCAGAATGCTAAACTGGAATAAAAGCTCATTTATATCAAGTACCTTGATCCAAACTTTAGACTGTTAAAATTAGCTTTGTCTGGCAGAGGTCTAATTGTAGGTGCTAAGAGGGTTTTTGTATTTAAGCTTATTTATCTTGGTAATTTAAAATTACAAGAGTTTTCTGTTCTTGCTCCATGTGTGAATAAAACTGAGGTATGAGAGTGAAATATGCTACCTCCAAAATCTTGGAAGAAAGTGATTAAAAGGAACCAGGTTGGGCAGCAAAACAGCTAACTTGAAAAAAGCAGCTTTGCTAAAGTAATTAGTCAAGACTGTTTAAGCAGTTATCATTAGCTGGTTTCCATTTTAAAGCTATTTTTCAGTAAACTGTACAAGTTCTGAATTAAGCAGCTATTTTTTGGTAAACAATTGTCAGCTGCTATTTTCTAATATTCTAAGAAGTCAAGGCAATCTTTCTTATCTCTGTTCTACATGTTTACGTGTGTACTTGCATATACCCTATTATTCAGGAAAACATAAAAGTTAGAATTAATATAGTAGAAAGTATATGTAGTCACTGGTAAGTTAAAATAATAGTTAAAGCTCAAGCATTAAGATTAATATGTATTATATAAATCAAGGGGGTTTTGATGTAGATGAGGCATCCCTTCATGTTGTACCCATCCTGTTTTAAGCAGCAGTAGTCTTCTGTTCTGAAACAGGCTCTTCCTCTGACCTCTTACTGTTTTATTACTGAACAACAAGCTTCAAGGCTACAAGTGGTTAGTTGTGACATCCCAAACATGTTTTTTGGCCTGAAATAGTGCATATATACTGTTGGGGATTTACTTGCAGAGGCAAAAGGAGAAAGAACAAGATGTGTTATGTTTTCTGTCTGCTTTCTATTGCAAAACTAGACCACAGAAAAGCCTTAAGATATCTTAGAGACTTAATCCTTTAAGCATATGTAGGCATGAACTCTGTGGTCTTTTGAAAAAGTTGTGGAATTGAAGTTTTGTAAAAGAAATGTTAAGATTGATTCAAATGCAATATGAATAGAAGTGTGCATCATAAGGGTCTTGGTCTTAGAAAACTGCAGAAAAAAGGGTTAAAAATACAGCCTGTATTGATAACCAAGGTCACCATTCCTAGCTGTAAAATGTGAGGAATGTGCTGTTTATGTCAAGACCAAGAGGCTAAAAAGAAGGCCCTGAGGATGCTGCATCCCAGCACCAGGAGAACAGTCATGAAGGAGCAGCATGCCCTGTGTGCTCCCTGTCCCTCTTAACTGGGGAGGAAAACCTGATAATGGACAGACAAGCACACCTAATGCTCACTGAGACTGAAGTCAGTGATTTTGAGACAAAGGACCATGCAGTATTAATCAGTGGCTTCTAAAGAATAATTTAAAAAAAAGGCCTAAATTTCTTTTTTTTCTCACCAGTTAGGGACCCCAGAAATTTCAGGAGGACAAGACTAGTTGTTTTCCCTCTGTCAAAACTTGTGGTGGAAACAACATCTTAATGCTTTGGTTTGTGTGGGAGTGAGAGCGAGTGAAATCTGAAAGTGTGAATATGTAAAATCCACTGGCTTCCCCCCCCCCCTTTATTTTATCCTTCCTGTAGTCTTGTACTGGGTTCCATGGTGCTAATTCCCCTACAATAGCTTTCTGGAAGATAAAAATTTAACTTGCTGTTACTTTGTTTTACTGTTTTCGTTAGGGAAACTTAAGTTTGTTAAAAATGGGTTAAGAGATCCCTGGACTGGGAAAAGCAATGCAGTATCCAGGTGTCTTTACTTACAATCCAGCTTTCTCCAGGCAGGGAGGTAAGTAGATATACAGGAGGATAGCTAAGAGCTCTGTCATCTTTATTATACAAAAAAAGGAAATTATCTCGCATTTGGGGTTCTTTGTCATGCTGATAGTTCTTACCATAGGGAAGTAGAACCTCTGCCATCCTTTTCAAGGAATGGGCTATCTTAGTGCTCCTGGTGAATCTTCAACATTTGTCTTGACAAGCACTTATGACAAAAAACTGAGGATAAGACTGAGATTAAGAGCACCTAAATTGTGGCCTGGGTATGTTGGTTCTAAAAGATTTCTGGAGAACAATTTGCAGTAAAACTTTGGAGGGCTCTGAGTTCTTGAAGTGGTGTCCTTCTGCGCTGGTAGTTGTAGCATTACACGAGGCTGCTGAAAGCAGTGAGGAATGCCAAGGGGCATAATAGAGATATGCCAGATGTACTGACATGTGAAGCTACCACATTAAACTGTGAACTAATTAAAGTGGATACAGGAACTTGCAAAACCTCCAGCCTCCAAAAAAAAAAAAATGCTCTGATTTGCAGGGGAGAAGAGGTTATTGATAGATGAGTGAGAAAACAGTATCTGTGGATCTGCATTTGCAAGACACTATATGGCCAAATGTAAGGACAGGGAGAAAGGAAAGCTGCACCTCTTTCTAGGAAATAACTTTCTTTTTTCTTGCTGAAAGCAGAGACTTTGCAGTATTATACTTCCATGGAACCAAAACTAGTCATATTAATATGTAAGTATGTAAAGATGTTTTATGAGCATAGCTAGTTATTCATGGTTGATGAACATAGATAAGCAAGTAAGAATTATCATCACCACGATGGAGGAAAGAGAACAATAAAGTAATCCAAAATTCTCTAACAAAACCGTCAGCTATTGTTCTCTACAACTCTGTGAAAGTTTTACTTTTCATTTTCTTGTGTTAATAGTGCGTTTTTATTTCAAAGTCTGAGTGACCACAGCTGGTTTATCAAACAACCTGCACCAGGCTCTAACTGCTCCCTCAGCTGAAAGAGAGTTCCCGCTCTGCAATGGTTACTCAGATATAGGTGTTTGCTCTGTAGGTAAAACAGGGCTTGTGCTTGTGCTGCAGAACCACTGCAGCCCAGGTCCTCATGCTGCTGCTCCAGCCAGAGTTCAACCACCTAATCTCGGGGAAGGATCTGGTACAAACAGTTTAGTGTGGGGGGATCTAGTATCTTCACTTGCCAACAGCTGTACATTTTAATCCACATGCATTAGAACCTTAAAAGGTGCTTCTGAATAGAAATTTTATATCTTAACAGTAGTAGCTGTATAGTTGCTTTTACTTTCTCAGCCAAGTTTTACTGCAGAATTCTTGTCTGTGCAGGGCAGTTCTTATGACAGCATCTGACTCTAAACTGACAGGATTGGATTGTGAGGGTTGGGGGTGTTTTCTGTCAGGAGAAAAAGTCAGACTGTACCATGGTTCTACTTAGGGTTATAATCACTTTACACTGGAATCTGCCATTTTGGACTGGAGGATTACGGTTCTGTATGGTTACCTTTAAAACATTCCAATCTAATTTTGTTACCGAGTGTTCATAATGCATGCCTTTGAGCTATTAAAAAGAATTTGATCTTCACATTTTTCTTACAATTTCAATTAAAGTAGTATTGCCAGACATTTAAATGCATCGTAAATAGCAGCTGTAACAGCTTTATCATGCCCCTCTTTTTGAATGCTTTTTGAAAATGATGAATGTTTAGAAAAACATCCTTTTGTGACAGGAAAATTAGAAGAAATACAGCTTACAGACCAGCACTTAAATATTTTTACACATAAATTAGTCTAGATCCTACAGTTGCCTCTACAGTGACTGAGAAAAGAGCAGAAACTGGCCAAGCCTGGCAGTGTTTGTGCAGTCTCAGAGCACTGTGTGTGACAGTTCATGACAGCGTGTTCCTCCCGAGATGGGAATGGCTAGTACAGATCCTCCTATGATGAAGAAACGTCCTTGTGTAGGGAGGCAATCGATGATTTCATGAAAGAAATCAAACTGACAATAATTTCCATTGAAACCTCATTTTAAACTCTAGATATTGAGGCCCCAGAGGAAACAACAGTGACCCAGCTGTAGCATAACCTTTATTCAATAAGTTATTTGGTTTTTAGAATATAGTGCTTGGTTCTCAAGTTTCTGTGGAAACTTAAAAACATAGGGAATATGAAATTCAGAGTGAAATAACTTGCAGAGACTTGAAGTCTAATGGAAGTGAAATGGAATATCAGTTACTGCTTGCTCAGGGAATGAATACTGTCTTCAGAATAATATGTTTCTGAAGTGAATAACAAATAGCAGGGGCTCCTGCAGCAGGAATTGATGCAACTGTGACAATGTGCATGGGATTTCAGTGGAAGATTGCAGATTTGTGCAATAGATCTCACTCCCTCCTTACTCCTTCAAACACCTCCAGAAAGAAAAGAATGAACTGTTGCCAGCCGAGAAACTTGCTGCTGAGACTTTCCTTAATCAAATAATCTTTATTAATGTGATATAATCTAGTGAGCAGGTCAGTTTGCAATCTTAGTAATTGGTTGCATTTATGCTCTCTATCCCAAATATGTTATAATTTTAAAAATAAATAGAAAGAATGTTAATAATTGTTCTGATACCTGTTTGTGGCTACTTCTGAATTAGATGAATGATGAGGTGGTTTTAGTTGTTTTTTAAGCATCTCGGAGAGCTTGCTTAGCAGCGAGCACCTAAGAAACACTTGCTGCCTACTTTCTTGGTGTGAGAAACAGCACTCAGTTTGCACTTTTACTGTTTCCTTAGGGTTTAAAAACATTAGTTAACCGAGTGGTATGTCTCAGTAATGATGTTATTTGTGCAACTTTCTCCTTATTTATGAAGTTTTATCAGTGAAGCATTTAACAGTTTTTGTGTGAAATCGGGGGGAAAAATCAGTATGTTATTCTGTTTTTCTGACGTTTTTCTACCAGAAGATAACACATGTTGAAAAAGAGGGTGTAAATGACAAAGGATGTTGTGCCCATTACCAGCAGTAGATGTTTTAGGAGTGAATTTGCTTTCTGGAGAAGAACCTCATTCAGTAGTGGTAGTTTGTGTTTCGGTAGAAGGTGTTCATTGCTTGAGAGTTGAATAAGATACACCTGAGATAACATGGTGTTTATAATTCACTGCAGCTAGACCTCAGGAGTTTCAGGCCTCTGGGTTTCTTGTTGCTGTTGCTACTCTTCCATACACTTGTATCATAGTCTGTAAAAGTTGGTTACTTTATATGATACAAATAACCACTAAAGAGATTTTGTTGGTTACCTAGTTGCAGATCGTAAGTGGAGATTGTAAGGACAAAAAGGTGGAATACTGGAGCCTGTGAATGCTTCTGTAAGCTGCTACTGAGCTGTAAACTTTCAAAGAGAAATAGGCAAGGTTCCGGTAACATTCTGCATGTTTCCATGGAAGTGCCTGGAACATGTGATGGTTTGATTAAGCACCAGAGCAAACAAAATAGACCTCTGTTTTTATGGGCTGAAGGTTGTATCGAATATAAAAAATTCAGTAGTATCAATGAAAAAATCGTACACAGGCACCATCATCTTTGTAAGAGATATCAAGTCATTCCTGTTGTGATACCTTTCTCTTTTAAATTACATGCATCCTTGTCAGAGCAGCATCTACAGCTGATCTGACAACAAGTGGTTGGCAATTAAATGGATCCTTTGATTTCTGCCGTGCTGTCAGCTGATGATAGTTGGCTTAAAAACAGAACAGAGATTCTTGTGGTATTGTGTGATCTTTATAGCTCAGGATTGTGCAGAAGGGAAGAAAAATGCTCCTTTTCTTTCTGGCATTGTACAGTAGCTGATCAGAGCTGCATAGTCTGCTTCTGTTAGCCCACGCTCATCTCTGATGCTTTAAAAAAAAGTCACTGCATCTTTCTAAGGTAATTTCTGGATATTATCACTGTCCTTGTCATGATTCACTTTCTTGTACCAAGACAAGCTGTAAGAGAGTGGCAAGGCAGGTGGCAGTGGTCCTGACTGTTCCAAAACAATTCCAGTAGCTTGCAGTGCTCAGTGGTGTGGGAGTTAATCTCCCAAAACTGCCCTCATCCACAGCCTCACTGGAGTTGCAAAAGCCACCGCATTTTCCTTGTCATCACTGCTGTAGGAGGAATGGGAATCTTGTCCATAGTCAGCTTAGAGGTTTGGAAAATGGTGCTTTCTCCTCTAAAATACAGATTGGTCAGACCGATAGCCCATAACTAGAACAGCAACTGCTGTCCTGAGGTGTTGTGCTTGCTGGGAACTGAGCCGGACTGGGGGGAGCTCTGAAAAGCCTGGGATACCAAACCACAGTGCTGATGGAGCTTCAGGAAGGAATAAAGGAATTTCCTCCCTGTGGAAGAAATGATTCATGTAATGAATAGTCAGCTTCTTACATCTAATGTGTCTAGTTTCTTTACCAAACAGAAAGTATGTGACGGAGTTACAGAAGCTCTCTTTATTATATTTAACAGGTATTTGGTAAGACAGGACAAAAAACAGGTCTGCAATATTTTGTTATATTGCCTGCTCAAAATTTCATAAACTGTAGTTCAAAATGAGTGTATTAAAATCTATAAGATACAGGTTTTCTAGATCATTGTTTTCCTGTTTATCAGGCACTGGTTTGAAAGTGTGCACTGAGTAAAATACAGCCAAACTACAGACCTGCACTGCATCTTCTATAATCCTGACCTCTGTCTGCAAGGACAGAGGAAGAGTATTTTGTGGTGTGACTTTACTATTCCTATTTTAGATGTATCTTTGTTACTTTGAAATCTTTGGGATAATTATCAAAGCTTGGCATTTTTTCCTTTTTAAGGAAAAGTCCTTAAACCTTTAATTCAGTCAGAGTATGTGTTTTGCTGCAGCGCACTGTAGTTCTCAAAAAGCACGGTAGGGATGCATAGAAGTCAGGAGTTGGCAGAGTGTGTGCCTGTATGCTCCAGTAGACTTGCACAAATGAGCTTGTTGCCTTCTCTAGCAGTTCTGGGGAAAAAATGCAGGTCTTGAGTTCGTGCTAGCTTTTTCATTGATCTTCAGAAAATGTAATGTGATTTGTATACATGAGAAATTCCTATTGAAAAGTCAAAACAAGACTGAATTAAGTGAGAATAGAAGGAGTTGTTAGAATAGTCCACGCTAAGGTTCTTACATCTGTCTGCAGTGATAAATATTTATCATGAGAACAAAATTGTTGTGGTTTCAAGTTCTTGAATTGGAGGGAGTGTTACTGGTTTTTTTTTTAAATAATGAAATAACAGTTGAAGGCAGACTCAACCCTTCTATTTCTGTCCTAATTCTTTCTGCTTTGAGGCTTAACCATCAGTGTAAGAGAGCATCCAACTACAAGACTTCTCTGTGCTTGGTTAGGGATTTCTAATGCTGTTACGGACACTGACAGTGGCATCACTTGGACTAATTGTTGCTACTGCAGGAGCAACACCCAGTTCTGTACTTCATAGAAGTGCAAGCTTTGTAGCTTCTGGGATGGGTTTTGTGGCCTGGGTGAGGCTCTAAGTGGGCAGGGTTTCACTGTTGTGGGGGTGGGGCCTAATTAAATACATACCTGTGTGAGTTCCTATTGCCTCTGTGTAGATCTAAATAAAATTCTGGGTCTGATAAAGTTTAAATTACTTGCATGTATGTTTTCGGCTTTGCAGCTTGCTTCCTTAAGTGCTGCTGGAGGAAACTTGAAAAACTTGCTTTATGTTTCTGTATCTTGAAGACCTGCTTTGGATTATCTATTGGATCTGAGCCACCTATGGGGCTTTCAATGCATTTTATGTTTTCAAGTTGAAGCATAGTATTTTTAAACTAATTTTTAAAATTGCAGAAAGTTGAGTGCTATAATTAAATACATAATTTCTCTTGAGAATCCTTGATTTCATTATATTTTTCAGGGAAATAGTGGTAGCTTACTACTGGGGAGTGCAGTTTCCCACTGTTTGGTGTTAAAGCTGTCTTTAAACAGGGAGGGAGACATAACCGCTTAACAAAATGTGATTTTCCCAGTACTAATCATTCCTTATGGCTGTATGTAGGTAGTACGATGGGAGTTACTACACGAGTTAATATCAACCAATAAATGTGGTGGTTCATAAGGATTTTTATTGTCTTTCAAGTAAGCAGAAATTACCTAAAGAGGTAAAGTAAAAAGTTGAATAAACTGTGGACTCCATGTAGAGCACTAAACACCCCTCTTTAAGCAGGCTGTAGAGTGATTTGCTACAAACATGGCTTTTTTTATTGGGGGCTTTTATGGTTTTTTGTGTTTTTTTAACATTGAGGAAAAAGCATCTCTGCATTTCTTGGTTATCTGAAGATACCCTAGAATAATCAGATACTAGAACTTACTGCTAGCTTAGCAATACAGGATAACATGAGAAGAATTAGTTTTATTAATTCAGTCTGTGAATGCTTTGAAAGCTCAGTAAACTTCTGGAGTTTCAGAATATATGCTATGCCATTTGCTCGTTTATGTCTGTGGTCCAACAATTTAGACTGTCATGGTGTTGTGGTTTTAGTAGAGGGGAGGGGGCCATAAACATGGCTCCTGTGAGAAGTTTCTGGAGTTCTTCACCATTTCCAGCACAGCCAATCTCAGATGGCTCTGAAGATGATGGACATGTCACTGGCCATGTTTGGGCCAATTAGAAAGGTTAGTTACGCCTCTGTGATGACATATTCAAGGAAAAATCAAAACAAAATGTGCACGCAGCTGCTTTTAGTTAGAGAAGGAGGAGAATGTGAGAACATGTGAGGGAAAACAACATGGAGGCACCAAGGTCAGTGGAGAA
>VYZT01043703.1:0-11501 GCA_013400735.1 Pomatostomus ruficeps
GCCTGTTTAGTTTGGAGAAGACTGAGAGGGAACCTCATTAATGTATTTAAATATTTCAAAGGCTGCTGCCAAGAGGGTGGTGCCAGACTCTTTTCAGTGGTGTGCAGCAAGAGGACAAGGAGCAATGGCCATAAACTAAAACACAGGAAGTTCCACCTCAACCTGAGGAAGACCTTCTTGACACTGAGAGTGGCAGAGCACGGAACAGGCTGCCCAGGGAGGTTGTGGAGTCTCCCTCTCTGGAGACAAAACAACCCCCTGGATGAGTTCCTGTGTAACCTGCGCTAGGTGACCCTGCCTTGGCAGGGGGGTTAGATGAGATGATCTCCAGAGCCCCTTTCAACCCTACCTAATCTGTGATTCTGTGAAATAAGCCTATCAAGAAAAAGGAAAACAAATTTTCTTGATTTTCTTTAGAATCGCTTTTCCTATTTTCTACTGCCTGACACAAGAAGTGACCATGTTTATAGTTAAGTGTAATTTGGAAACCTACAAACTTGCTCTAATTTTGTTGGTGAATTCAGTCACTTACAACACATCTCCTTTAAAAAACATTACAGTACATTCACATCCTGATCTGCAGCTCCATATGTATTAGTTTTAGGCTTTTGGAGCAATTAAAACAAATGCATTATTTTATGCTGAGCTGAAGTTTTACTACACAAAACATGCATTTAACATATCTAATAACCCCAAAAATCAGTATTCTTTTTCTTAAAAAGCATTTGTTAAAGAAAAACTTTTGAGATAACATGCTCAAGACCTTAATGTAATTCATTTATTTGAGAGGGATTCATTTAGGACAGGTCTTTAACTAAAGAATTCCTCATCTCATCACACAAAACAAAATGTAATATTTCTGCTTTTTAAGTTACATACAAAAACTTATTTGCAATAATACTCCACAGATGGCAAAAGCACAGCTTGGACAAGAGTTCAGAATTTTGCTAAGCCAGACTTGAATACTTTGTGTTTCATACACAAAAATCACAGTTAGCACCATACCCCAACTTCTCTAACAACAGCTTGATCCCATAAGGCCATTCCTCACTGACTTCAGTACAGAAAAGCTCTGAGGTACTGAGGAGTAAGTGGCCAAAATTATTCCACACCTGTAGAGCTACGGGAATCCTGACTTAAGGAACTGTGGAATATGGATTCATCTCCTTTTCCTTCCCCTTTTCCAAATGAGACAGTTTAATCATGACCTGGCACATCACAACCAGATGGAATTTGATGCTATTCCCAGCACTGATCAGTCAGGACCTTGACATTAGATGGATGCATTAAGGCCCAGAACATTTTAAAGTGTAGGCTTCAGTTCATATGGAGCTGGCAATGGTTTCACTCCCCCCTCTTGTTCAGCAATCCACAGAGAGTTCTTACAGATGTTGGAAGTTATACTGCAGCGAAACCAAACCTTTAAAAGAGCAAAACCAGAATGGGATTGAATGAAGCTGCAAACCAGAGTGAAGACAGCCTTTAGCAAGATTCTCTAAAAAGGAAAAACAGGCTTAGTATTTTGCAATGACATAACAAAACCCTCCACAAGTTTAAGACTCTTCTTCTAAAAGACTTCATGAATCTGGATAGAAGACTGCTTTGCACAAGCAAGCTGAATATCAGAATACTGACTGCAGCACTTCATCACCCCTCACCTGCCAGTTTGCTGACTGTCAGTGTAAGTTCTTCTGAAACACAGCTCTGCTTTCAAAATACAATTCAAATGACTGCAAGGGTATTGTGTCTTTCAGAGAAGCAGCCACACACTGACCTCTACAACACCATTTTATTAGAATGTTCGCTTATTAAGGTAAGGGGGAAATGGATGCCACCCAGAAACTTAATGAGAATATTTGTTGGACTGTGCTTTTTAAGGTCTCCTTACACTGTCTTCATTAGGGCACTCAAATTGCATGTTAGCTCCTTGCAGATTTAACTCCAGAAGCCACTAGTGGAGTTTTGCAGCACCCTGCAAGAATGGCTCCATTCTTTCCTCCCTCACGTGAAGCAGAGTGTTGATTTGGTTCCTACACTGCAGCTGTGACTAAGGGCCTGGGACAATGAAGACACAGCAAAGGCAGGTGCTGTGTGAGCATAAGAAAGCTTTGCCAGTACGGCTCGCTCCCTATCTACAGCTACCCTTTGGTTTCAGTGCTGAGCCTCTGCGGAAGACAGGCTGCCAATGCTGTCACAATGTGGGATATTTCTCTGATGCAGACAAACGTCCCCAGAGGGAAGTGGATGAATCCCACAAACTCTATCTAAGTTGTGAGTCATGCCAGAATGCACATGTAAGAATAAATAAATAATAATAATTTTAAAAGCAGCTGTTCAATGTTAAAACCTGTAATAACAAGAATATTTCTTTCCTTTCTCCTCTGCACCATCCAGGAACCAGAGAGAAGTCAAACTGGAAAGAGCAGAAAGGACTTCCCTTTTCTCACACTTTTAAAACTACACAAACAGCTCTAGCTGGTAAACCTACAAGAACATAAACCACAAATAATCAAAAGTAAAAAAAAAAAAAAAAATCTACATTTCAAAGAGAATACAAGCCACTAATACAAAACAATAATAATAAAGCCCCTGTACTTTGGAGACAAGATTAGATCCCAGTCTCACAGTCATATATGACTATGGTTGTTAAAAAATAGTTTCTCAGAGAATCATTAGGGGAACAAGCAAGTACTCCATCACATGTCAGTATTTCATATTTATTCCCCTAATAAGAGATTAGTGTTCCACAGAAAATTCTGTATCTCACTATTTTCACTGGAAGCTGGGGGAAATATACATTATTCCCTTCCTTTTCATTCCTGAACCCACATGGCTTTCTACTTCAAGCTACTGAGCAGTTCCAACATAAGCACTGTCTTTAATTGCTCCAGTTGCTCAACATCATCATTTGGGTTTAAAGAGAAAGTAAATACGTAAGGTAAAACTCTTGTTGAGGCTCTAGAGAACAATAAATTTTGTTTCACTTTGAGGAGGAATCATCAAAAATACAAGAATTTTACTTTCAATCTCAGATGCCAAGGTATGCCAGGGATGTTGCTCATCATCCTCATGACCAGATAAAAAATTTCCCTTCCTTCCTGCTCTACTTCTTGTGTCTCCCCAGGTATGTCAGTTTGGGCTCTCAGTTTAACAAAATAAACAGAAACAATGAAGTCCTTCTTCACCATCATGAATCTTCGAGGTTGTTATCCTAATGCCATCTGCTCTGCGCTGGTTAAGAACAGCTTCCAGAAGTAAAAGACACTGTGAATGACGCTCGTCCATGCTCAAACTCCAGCGTTTCCTCAAACAAGTAGGACAGGGCTGCTGCTGCCTACTGCAATGGCAGATCAGCAGGAAATGTTGACACTAGCAGTGTACATTCTAGCGAGTATATTAAAAAGAGAAGAGAGTTTTTCAGCTTTCTGGGAAATCCATGCCTCAAAACTGGAAATAGGGATCCAGAGCTGAAATACTCAAGACTGCAGTGACATTCTGATAGGCTCTTCTCCTATCCCTGACAAGCTCTTTCCAGCCTCCCTTAGGAGGCTCACGTGTACAACCATTACCTGAAGTTCACTTACAAGGGTAGTTCCAGGAGGAACACACTTATTTCACTCAAACTCCACCTTAGTGCAGAGACAGAACTGGTCATTTCCAACTTTCCTTCTCTACGTGAAGGCACAGTTCCAGTAAACTTGAGCAAACATTACTCTCCTCCTTGTTCTCATAAGCAAGTGGCACACAGTACCAGTGGCAATGCAATATGTAGCTATATGCTGTTTTTTATGCTTAGAACCATCATTTCTATGGATCGAATGAAGTAGAAAAAGCAGTAAGCATTCCAACACTAAAATAGTCCCTACAAGGTTTTGTAGCATGTTAGCATCAATTATCCTTAGCTCACATTCCCCAAAATGCCTTTTCTGACAGAAAAAAGATTAGAACATTAGTTGCTCATGACATCATCAAGCAACTACAATGTAGGAACTATCAAAACAGAATGATAAATGTCTTCAGGAGTACATCAGAAGGCAGACGTAATAAGAGTACAGTTGCTTTATTCCTGGAATATGGATTTCTTGATGAACTTTGGAGTTTGGATCATCTTTTCCAAGGAAATTATTACATTGTACATCACCTGAGCTAGGGCGAGTAAGCAAGCAGGCAAAAGACAGCAAGGAACATGTCCAGTGATACTGTAAAAGCTGGCAATGTTGCAGGTAACTTAACACAGCTAAGAGACTATTGACCACACAGAACTAATATATACGTGAAGTCCAGCCAAAACACTGTCAAAACTGCAAGTGCTGAAGTGCCAGAGCTGGAAGAAAAAGCCAGAACAAGCTATCAGTTGATTAAAAGTTAAAGTCATTGCTGCATAAACTACTCTGGAGAGAACACAGGGGCTCAGCTCTTGCAGCTTGTAAAGCACGCCTATGCAAAAGAAAATAACAACTAGCCTTTGGAAACACTCAATACCCCTGTGCAGTTGGCAGATAGCAAGATGGCATGTCAACCAAGGAAAGAAAAAACGTATTTAATTTGCATGAACATTTTTCTCTTACTTAACTTAAATTCTCCCTAGAGGTCTACACAGGAAAAACAGCACACAACATTCAGTCAATGAAGAGCACTCAAACTTTTGAGAGGCAATCAAGCTGGTGGTGAATCACATTTTGAGTGCTTTTCTTGAAAATGTTTCCTCTAATTCTAAGTAAGTAGGTAGTTCTCACCTTTCTTCCCTTCAGCAAGCAGAAGGAACAAGAATGTGTCTACAGCAACAGCAGTGCTGAACAAGAAAGCAACAATATTAACTTTGAAGCTGCAGAGATGCCTGGATCTGTTCTTGATGTCTATCACAGTCACAGCACTGACACAAGGTGCCAGGATTCATTCTCTGGGGTAATTGGGTAGAATCAGGCTCTGGTTAAAGTTGAAGCAAATCTGTTGGCCACTGCTCAGATTATGAAACAACAGATTTCACACCACAAAACCACCAAACATTTCTGCAGCAGCCAAACAGACCCACCAGTACGAATCACATGGACAACAAATGTTAAGCCACTGGCACTCTGTTGGACATCAAGGTTACCTGCTATTTTGGAAAGAGAAGGTACAGAAAAAGTGTATTAGTAATGCAAGAAATGTGGGACATGGATGATCATGATGTATAACATTACCTTGGATGTTTTCTACTTTGTATTATGAATTATTCTTACTTTTCAAGTACCTCCAGTAAATCAGACAGCTCTGCTGCTGGCACATGCACACAATCCTCACATGCACGATTTCACAGCACAGCACACTGCAAACATGTCTGGCAACACTGAAACCCCTCCAACAGTTTCTTAAATATTACACAGTTCATCTGTAGCTAAAAGGAACAAGGTATTTCTGAATTTACCATGTGTTTCTATAGATGTTCATACAATAAATACACACATCAGATCTATCACAAGAGAGGGAAAAAACAGCAAACCCACTTTTAAATGAAAGAAGAGGATTTATGCCTATTTTATTGGAAATACAATTTTACATGGTTTGAGAAGTTTAAACATTTCACTGCTTCCTAGAACTCAAGTTAATCTACAGCTAGACTTTTAGTGGGGAATTTTATTAACCGGTCAATTAACATGATATTGTAAAATTCCTTTCTATGTTTGAAGTATTTTGTATATAATAACAAAACAATTTATATAGTGACAGCTACAAAAGACAGTTATTAGGCAATGCGATGTCTATCTTAGCCCTAAATTGTCTTGCTTCATTAGGCATGATGATACATTCACACCAATCTGACAAGATTATTGCCTGGAAGCACAGATGATACTGCAGGAAGTATTTCCAGAGGTTCAGTAACATCTTTCCTTTCCACAGTACAAACACTATATTAGTTCCACTCAGCCACTTAATAGGAGAAGATGTACAATTCATTTTTTTCCAGAGTTCCAGGACTAAGAGCTGTGATGGACAACTCATTGAATGGTGAGGGATTTTCCTCAGGGAGACAATATGACTCCGCTCTACCTCCACCTTACCTGCAAGGAAATACTCCCCTCAACTTCTTTCAATGACAGGTGATTTTGCTTGTGGTTGGTACTTCTGATTTCTTGTTGGTGCTTGTGATTTCTCAACACAATCCTTTCTTAAAGTGGTTTATAAAAGAACATCCATAAACAGAATTTAATTAACTTCCTTAACAAAACTGACCTTGTGATGATGCCTTAAGTGATTCTCCCCCTAAATGAAACTATAGCCTAGCTCAAAAACATGTTCAAGAATTCAGACTTCTTCAAGGTTGGAGCTTGTAGTTTTGAGATAGTAGAGATGTTTTGTCTTCTTCCTTCAGAAAACCCCCAAACTAAGCTAATATTAGATTACAAAATTATAAACATGCAGTATTAAAGATACAGGGTATAAGGGTAAGGGGTACAAGGAGAGAGAAAGGGTCTAGGGAAAGGGTATAAAAATGTATAAAAAGGGTATAAAAAGAAAAGACAAAAAAAGTCATCAGGCATCAGTGACTGCTCACACTCTGCCCCTTTTCCTGAACTTGTGTTTTGCATATTGTGGCCCAGAGACAGCTTGAACAGAGTCCAGTGTTTCATTCATATTTTCCTTCTGGACAACACAGAATCCAGTTTTGAAATCACAGCACTTCCTTTAATTTATAAGGCCTGATTTTGATTAAGCAAAATCAACCTCACTGTATGAGAGGTCTCCAGGGAGGAAGTAAATAGTTCCAATTCTTTGTCCTTCTAAATTCAATTCGGACTAGGTGAACGTGATTACAAGGAAGTCTGAAAGACAGACTGCAACCCTAAGAAAAAAAATTAATTGGCAAATTTCTTATGCATGCAGGTAGACTAGGTCTATAACAAAGATGAGAAATGTTTGCATGGTCAGATACAGGTCATATCCACAATTCCCAAGATATCATGAGAAAGAGATTGCATGAAGGTAAGGTAAGGTAAGGTAAAGTATAATTAGGTTTGGGTCTGTTGAGGGGGTGTAAGGATTTTTTTCACTTTTTTGCAAGTAGGCAAGAAAAGATTTTATTCTATTTCACTGAAGTCATTAATGTATTTGAAGCTGCTCATATTTCATTACATGATCCTCAAAGAGGAAAGAAAACCTCTACAACAATATGTTCAGTATTACGTCTCTTGATTTGCAACCCTTCAGCACACAGGAAGAAGTTTTGACTCATATTGTTTCCGCAAGCCAGTTCCTCTGAATTTAGACTGAGGACATGAAAATGCTAATTACTTTTATGTTGATTCCTTCTTATCAATTTAGTAACAGAAAGGAGCGTCACTTGCATTTGAAGTTTCAGATACTCTGTATATAGATCAAAAGACATCACTGTAACATGCAATATGCTTTGAAATTTAAATATCAGCATAAATTGGATTTATTTCTCTAAATGAGAGTGGCTGTGACAACTTGTAGGGAATTCCACATTATCAGCATGAGGCTTCAAAATTTTAATTTCCTCTACCATCAAAATCATTGCCATAACTCTAAACCTATCTCCTTTTCAAGTTCTGGCATTTCTTTTAACCTCGTGATCTCTAACGATCTGAGGTTGATCTGAGGAATTTACAGATCAGTGAAGTAACCTGGTGAATACACCCAGGTCACAATTCCCAATGGCACCTTTCTTTTTGTTTTCCTTGTTTTTAATCAACAAAACAAAGATAAAAGGATACCTCTCAGTGTAGAAATACTGACAAGACTCTGAAACTCTTTCTGTCTGCTTTACTCAAGCTTAAGCCACGAGGAGGTAACAACCTGAGTATACGGGACTGCCTCAAGCAGCAAGGCTCAGCCTGGCCTGGAGAACACCCACCTCTCACAAAGCCTGCTCAGCGCCCGCCCCTCTCTGCAAAGCGCACGCAATGAAGAATTAAATCTTTGGGACTTGAACCCAAGTTCTGATGAGATCCTCCCAAGCCATATGACACTGCTCTTCACTGCATCCTATTATAACAACATAATTGTTCAGATTTATAATGAATAGCGGTTCAGAAGCATTCCAGGCATTACTGCAACAAGATTAAACCCAGAATGAGCTACCTCCATTGGTGCAACCTTTGCCTGGAATTCACTTGCTTCCACTGTTTACCATACTTTATCATCAGCTCTGAACCCAGCAAGATTGTTTCCCCTGAAGCAAGTTCAAGTTTAAACCATTTTTTCTGATATTTAATCTTACTAATTAGGTGAATAGGCATTTAACGTGCTTCTTGGACTTACATGAGACTTTCTGTTGTAATAAAGTATAAAACAATACTGATTAGTATTTCAGGGGGAAAAAAACAGCAAAGAAATGAGAACTTTGTTCTCTGAGATTACAAAACAGAAAAGTTAAAATATTTGAAGAAACTGTACCATTCTCAGAGGGAAAACCTTCTGTAGTCGTAACAGACTGCACACTCACCACATATATTATCTGTTCCCCATCATACCTTTTTTCCATTACAATTCATTATATGTTCTTTTAAAACCTACTGTACACAAGCACATCATTATAACACGCAAATTCTTTAGTTGCCAACTTCATTAATGTGGGTGAGCTGTATTAAATAATGCTACTTTCCTCATTTGCTAAATGAAGAGTATTGAAATACTCCACAGAGAGAGAAAGAAGCAGGAATTGGAAACTAGACAGCTTAAGTCTCCTTTTGAAATACATACATTTAGCATTAATAAGTGAGAAGGCAGGTATGTAAACCTGGACACAGCAATAAAATTAAAATTGGTTCAAATACAACAGAGCTTTTAATTGTCAACAGTCTTTCACAAAAGCACACATGGGGACAGTGAATATACCTGCTTCCATGCATGTGCACACACATTTTAATGGTTCTGCCCTAATTTGCACACACAGAGTTTTGGGTAGAGGGGGTGGGGGAAGAGCATAGAAGTTTTTAAGGTTTGTAAACATGGTACTTGAACCACACACATAAGAACTCTGAGAATGCCTGTGTCAGTGGTGTCTGAAGGAAGAATTAATTATTTCCTAGCCTCTTCCTCCAGGATCCCAACATCCTATTGAAAGCCTGTTTACACAATGCACACCAGGAGCTGACAAGTTTAAGGCTCAAAAGTTCAGAATATGCTTCTTGGATATTTGGGTAATAAACATTCATATCGTTTTGACAGAACTATTTTTTCCACATCCTAAAATATGAAGCGGCTACATGATTTAATGTAGACAGCTGACAGGAACAAGACTTGTACATTCAACAGCAACTTTCAAGTTTAAATATATTTTGAAATATATATAGGAGATCATATTTTCATAGTTTTTCATCTGATATATTTTGCTTTCATTCTCAGATATGGCTAATATCAAGGGAGGGGAGTTTTGTAGGGGGTTACAAGCATGCTTGAAGATCTTTCTTTAAAACAATAAGGAACAGTTAATCTGTGGACTCTTGGCATTGGGAAGCCAACAGCTGCAGAAAACTCATTTCATTTGAAACCCTACAGGCAAATGCTCTTGCAGTCTCCAAAAGCTACATCGAATCATACAAATTGTTAGCAAGATGTTGTAGACAAAGGGAACTTGCTTATACTCAAAAAAGCTCAACACATGTAATTCAACTCAAAGTGTAATTCAAAGTGAAACAATCCAATATTCCATTGCATTCCTCACTTTCAGGAAGAATTAGTATACACAAATTTCTGAAGTAATTACTGAGCAAAGATGTTTGTGCAACAAATGCAAAATTGAGAGGAACTGTAGCAAGCTCAGACCTCTGCTTACTTGCAAACATTAGATTATATTGCATGATGGCAAACCAGAAACGTTTAAGATGTTAAATACTGTAACAATCAATTATTTGCTTCTATTTTTTGCATTTAAAAAAAATAGTGCACTTATATCACTGTAGGAACTTGTTTTAAGAAGTCACAGCAAACCCTACTAGCTACATGTGGAAAAAAAGCAGCCTTCAGTCCATCTGGAGGCGTATCATGTTTACCTACATTTTAGAAGATGATTAAACAAATTCTGTGACCTCTATAAATCAGAGATCAGGCATTTCATTTTTTAAACTTTGAGATTAGCTATTAATCTGCTTACTTGAGTAGATAAAAATGAAAACCTACTGAATTGGAAGCAATTCTTGTGCAGTTTTTACTAAGTAAGTTAGTTATTCAATAGTAAATTACCTCAGTATTGTAACCAAATCACCATCATGTTGCTGCAAACAAAACTGAGATTTTATGGAAATGAGAATGGCAATTCCTTTTAATACTGTGTGTCCCCTCTGGGGACATATAAAAATACCCTTTAGTATTCTGAGCTACATGAAAAAAGGTATATTCCCAAATTTCAGAAAACAAAGCATATACTAGCCAGATTCTGTGTCTGTGCCTGCATTTAAAAGAATTTTAAACTAAGACAAGTCAAATAGAGGGCAGCATCCATAAGGAAGAAACTGATTGTCAGGGTGGCAATGACAGCCTTGCTGCTTTGACAGATTGATGCTTTGTGTACTTTTCCTCTTATAAACTACAAGAGGTTTTAACTGGAAAATGTCTAAATAAAATACATCACCTACCTAACTAAATAGCAAATTATATTTTACCAACAAATGTACCTGATTAGTAACAAACTGCATTCATTCCTTCCCAAATTCTAGAAATCAAATTTAAAAACATTGACTGCTTCCAGAAAAGCTACAAGTTTAGCACTTGTGAGACAACAGCTATTGGCACCTCGTTACACATTCTAGCTACAATACTCTCACGTGTGCTTTCAGTTCTTGAAATTTTAAAATTAAGCCATGATTTCAGCATCCATTAAATGTAATTTGGGGAGTCCAAGTATTTTACTGTTTTAATGAACTTTAAGTTACTCTCTCAACCTTTCCTTCTCCTTTTAAGAACTATTTTCACACATTAGTTTGTTTTTAAAGCCTCTAGCCCAAGGGAGTAGTACTGACTAGCATTCCGACAGGCTGCTGCTTTCCATTGTCAGCTTTTGGAGAGATGCTTACTGTATTGCTCATCTACAGAATACCATGAACCAGTAGCATTAGCTTGCTTCAGTTATCAGATGGCAGCATTAAATACCTCTAATATTTGCCTTCTGCAGCCATTCCACTCAGTCATTTACAAATCTTGATGTAGTAAGACCTTGACCACACTGACACAGCCTGAGAATCACCATGGCATTACATTTTGCACAGAAGCTGGAAGTCAGAAAGCAAGAATAGGTATTCCCACACAAGCACAAAGATTATTCAGTCTCGGATCCAGATAATGAATATGAATAGTGTATACTATGAGCATTTAATAAAGGAAGGGAAAAAAAAAGGAAGGTAAATACTCTGGGTTTATACAGTAACAGGAAAAGTATGATGGTCTGCAAGAATTCTAACTGTTCCAACTGGTTTTGTTCATTTCATTTTATCAAATTATGTATGCCAGTAGGCCTCCCCATTCTAATGTTAAACAACAACAATAACAACAACCAAAAAAAA
>VYZT01043720.1:0-45417 GCA_013400735.1 Pomatostomus ruficeps
GTCCGCGCCCGCCGCCAGCGCTGCCGCGGGGGCGGGGGGAGGAGAAAGGCGGATGCGCGATGTTTGAAATGCAGGTCACTTTAATCCTTCACACTGAAATGTCCAGAGCCTCTTCTATTGCACAATAATAGGAAATAATAACTCAGGGCTGCTAATTGTTTGCTTTCGCTGAAAAGGACCTTCCTCTGGTCATATCGGATAAAAGGAGTTTTATCCATCCCTCGGTTTAGTGGACGACAAGAAATGGTATTAGGCCTGGAAGACATCTGCTGTTAAATGTCTCCTCAGAGGACCAAAAAAAAAAAAAAACCAGACAATAAAATCTGTGCATGGGTATTCTTTTCTTTTAGTTATGTATGTATATAAATAAAATGCTATTTTTTGAAGACATTATTTTAGCACATGAGAAAGTTTCAAGACAGCTGTAAACCTCAAAGAAGCATGAACAGCAAGTCAGAGCATGCTGATCTGATTCAGATCAACTTCCCATTAACGTTTAGCAGTGGTTTGGGCTTAGTAAGGACTTTGTCCAGGTCTCTGGGTGGCAACTCCTTACCAAAAAGCCTTTGCTGACAACTGAGTCTCTGTCTTATTTTGACTCACGGACTGGCTCCAGGCCTCTTGAGCATAGGAGGTTTGCTTATTCCTATTTATCCAAAACAGGAAATCAATGTGTATTTCTAAAATATTTCAGATGGCACATGTCAAGGCCAAAAAAACTTTACACAATCGTGTAAAAGCCTTATCATGTTAACTTAAGTGACTCCATTTCACAACTCCATTGTTTGAGAGCTATTGACAAATGACCACTAAGCCCTGGGAGTCTCAAGCACATCCAGACTGTGTTACTTTGGTCACTTCGAGTTATACCAGCAAATTACTGTTTGGTGGAGTCTTTCAATTGAGTGGGTGACTTGTGAATTTTCCCCTGAATGTTAGATACCCACCCATGTTATAAAGACATAATCTCTAATGGGACTAATTGAGAGGTAGATTTTTTTTCCTATCAGATTGATATCCACCTATGTTATTAAACCTTAATAATAAGTAGAAGTAATATGTTTGTTTGGGTTTGGGTTTTGTTGGTTTTTTGTTTGTTTGTTTTGTTTTATTTAGTTTTGTTTCTGTTTGGTTTGTTGTTATTGTGGGGTTTTTTTACATAGCAAAACAGAACCTGATATTAAACAGCCTGAGAGGCTGTGCTTATGCTTGTTCTATAATTGTGATAGTAACTTCTTCATTTTTTGTTTTTATTATTTTTTTTCTTTCCTGAAAGTATTGTTCAAGATGTCAAAGATACTAGTACAATTCTGGGAAAGAGATATTCTGATTTTTTCACTTTCCAGTAAGCTTGGTAGGAGCAAACCAGTGTAAGGATATGTATTAATGACTAAGAATTTATCTGCTTTTTATAAGACAGTTGTTACAGTGGGTATGTGTGCAAGCGTGTGGGCTAGACATTTTCAAGTATCTGTTTAAAAGAGCAGATTTGATCTAGAGTACATTTTGGTGAAAACAAAGTCAAAGTCAAAACTAATTGCTGTGGTGGCCTGTAGGAAATGAATTGGTGCTCACAGTCAGCTAGAAATACTAATGCTACAGACAAAATGATCTTTGCATTTGTTGGTACAGTTTAGGCAAATGATTTAGGTTAAAAGACTGAATGGGCATGAAAAATGAGCTGCTATCTCATCAGCTTTAGGGAAGGGGCCATTTCCAGGAGACCTAATTCAATCAAGCTTATTTAAGGACTAAAAATCCCATCTGACAGACACATGGACTTCAACGCTTTTAACATGATTTTAGCAGCCTGAGTTGCAGTCAGCCAGGAGCCCAGAATATGACCTGCTAAAACTTGGCAGATTATATCAGTAGACTCTTAGTAGGTCTTGCTTTTGAAAATAAGAGTGCCTGACTGAACTAAATCTACTGAAAAAAAGAATCCTTTCCCCCTTGTTGTCTAGACAGACCCTTCAGGGTTTCCCTGCACTTCAGTCTGTGTCATTGCTTTGAAGACCTATGTGGAGAAAATTCTCCTTGACCCTTTCCTATACTGTTATACTCCTTGGCTGTTGCAGTGGGCATGCCATTGTAAGGAGTATTCTGTCATTGTCTAGACAAGTATAAAAGTTGTACTTTTAGAATGACTTAGCAAACACTTTTAAACACCTTTTAGCATTTGACTTGTCCTGTCTATGCAAAGTTTCAAATCATGGTAGTCAAACCTTGTTAGCTAGTGTCTTCATAAACACAGCTTTTATCCCAGTCTAGACGTACTGAAAGAGAGTTCTTGTCCTGGAATACACCCACATGAGGGTAGAGCCGTTTTAAAATGAGTCAGGACTGCCCGCTACCCTGCAATTGTATCTCAATGACTTACTGCAGCTATCAGGATAAAAATCACAGGTTAAAAGGGGAAGAAGTAACTTTGTTGTATACACATCAGTTCTTCCACTTCCTTTTCTGTGTAATAAGGAACCCTCTTACACAGCCAAAAACCTAATCTAGCACACAAAGTCAATCAGAGAGTCCTGTTGTAGTCCTAAGGTACAGAAGGACCCAGTTCTGCAAAAGGATGGACCAGTGTCTGAGGTTACTTTCCAGGGACTTGTCCTGGAAGTTCTTCCCAAACGTACCTTGGAAATAGCCCAAGTTGCTGTGAGCAGTTTAGAGATGATAACCATTTAAGGAAAAGGTCTGCACTAATTTGGTTCATTCTGGCTAGTGGGTGTTGAAGCTCCGCCAGCACTTCAGAGAAAGTTTGGCTCATTGAGGGAGTTTCGTTGGTTGGTTCTGGGCTCCATGGCTAGTAAGACACCAGATTAAAATTATCTCTGAGCATGTCAGTGCCAGTTAGATGTGGGCAGGAACTGCGAATGAGTTGCTCTGTTGTCTGAAAACAAACACAGGGCTGTACAAGCCTGAGTGAGAACAGCCAAGGGAGTTGAGCTGTAGTAGAAGAGGCTTCAGGGGCTCAGAGGCAAAAATAGTGGGATGGGACAGTAGCTCTGCAGCCCCATGGCTTCCTGATGCAGGCAGTGGAACAAACCAAGAATTTCTTCTGAAGTTTGTCAGAGAATGGAAAATTATTGTTTTGGGTAAAGGGCAGAGACTGATCTGGCAGTCTGGCAGGGAGAAGACTGAAGGTTTCCATCCAAGCAAGATTTTGGGATAAACTAGTGGTCAGCAGAATCCCTAGGAGATGGATGGGGTCTGCCCTGCAGAGCTAACCCTTTTCTCTGGCTTTGGCCCTGGAGACTCACACAGACAGCATTGGCTTGGTCACCAGTAACGCACCTGGTACAATATTGTCCCCTTGGTGCAATACTCCCTGCAACTTCATGAGCATTTTTCCCCATGTGAAGCATCCTAATTTGATTCAGTGGAATAGCAGCAATAGTGGCAGCAGCAAAGATGGCAGCCCTTGGCAGTCTCTGCCACCTGAACTCACCTCTGTGAACAGGCAGGAGATGTACAGCACTTCCCCAAAATCATTTCTTTTTATGGTAACTCTTTTTTGGGGGGGACTGAACCCCATTAGATCACTAGTTGCTTTTGAAAATCTCAGTCAGAACTGGGTGCAGATAGTCTCGGTGTTGTTCACCACCTCCCATACTCTGATACGAGAAGAGAATGCTGACACTGCAAGAGCTGAATAAAAGACACCCATTTTCTGTCCGTGTTACTCTCATAATGAATGTTGTTCATGCTCGGTGCTGGTTTGCTCTACCAGCTACCCCTACCCTGCAGCCTTTGGGAGTGTCTGTACGGTCAGGGTATACTCACAGAAAGCACAGGTGGTGAATATCAGCATACATTAAAATATATTTATGCCTTAATTAAAAAAACTTACACAGAAAAGTACAGTTTTTTTCCCTTTTTAACCTTTGCCTGATGTTTTTGCTGTAGCAAAATATATACTACCTGCATATGGAAACAAGTGTTTTTTCTAGAGAAGAGGATTATGCCACAGAGGCTGGTGGATGACATGACAGCAGAACTCCTCTGAAAGTAGTGTGAGGTAGGGTGCAACTGGCCAACTTCAGCATCTTTTGCAAGACAGCAGAAGTTCCCTGTGCTTGAAGTACTAAATATCTTACATGCACAGTTGTGGTTGTGGAGGGCGGTTTATATTGATGCATCATCAACCACTCCAAAATGAGATTGCTGCATGGTAATATAACCCTTGGAGGGGGTTTCCTGACAAAATTATTTTTTGTTATTTTGTATTTTTTTTTCAAAGATGATACTTTTACCTCCTGACTGTCTCCTGAACTATCATTCACGTGATTCATTAACACAACCTGTACAATTTTATTTCCTATATATGGGGAATAATCTAACACTAGCAAATGAGGCACACACGATGATACTTTAAAATGTATGTAAAGTATTAAGTATTTGTTGGTTGCACCAGGACAAATGTAGGATAAATAATGCCATTAAATAACAAATAGATTAAGGCCTTATTTTTTCTTAGCTGATTACAGAGTCTGCATTACTACATACTTTCCATTATTTGCAAATTACACCAGACAGATTGAATAAATGCTTTAAAATGGGTCCTGAACACTGGTTTAGAAGCACAGAGGAAGTGGTTTCTTAGACAACTGCTACCCACATATTGATTTAATAACAGAGAGGTGGAGGGGCAAAGATGATTATGTTGATGTACTGAGCTGTTGATTGTTTAATTGAAGGTAAAATTTTTAGCTTCACTAGTCAATTACCTGATCTCATTAAGTTCTTAAAAATCACTAAAATACCATTCTGGCTGAAGCAGCTGCACTTTGCTACTATATTGTCTAAAGCATTAGGAAAATAATTTGCTAATGGTGATTTACAAATGTAAACATGTGATATTTTTAGCATCTGAATAAGCTTTTTCCATGTGAGAGATTTTGAATGACTACCATGCACCAGGTATGTAAGGGCAAAGAAGGATATGAAATGTCTTTTTATGTTTGCTTAAATGAACCTTAAACTTCTAAATATTTTAAGGTTTTGTCTATTCGAACCTTATCAACAGAGTGGAAAATAGAAGTAGAAAATAACGATTTTTTAATAGTAAAGCTGTTTCAAATATACATATAAGAAATTATTCCATACCTGTCACGTAATAGAGGTTGTTTCAAGGAAAAATGTAAACTAAGACAGCATTGGCATCCCCATGGAGGAAGAAGCCCCATGCTGTGAAGATGCTGAAGATTTTTGTATTTCCAAACATCACAGGAACACATTCTTTCAGGTTAACACATTTTAATTTTGCAGGATGCCTGTCCCAGAAAAGGTAGGTGAATAGTCAGTGGTTATAGGGTAATGTAAGAAGCCTTTTTCAAAACCTGCGGTGGCAAGAGTTCTGTCCTTGTGTACCTTGTTTGGGTTTTAGATCAGTTCAGAGAAAGACAGCTGGTTTCCATGCAGAAGGAACCTGGGATGAATTTCTTCATTCCTGCAAGCAACGTGACTTCAGTCACATGAACTTGATGAACTCTCAGAAAGGAGCTAGACATGTTTTCCCCTTGGTGCAAAGACGTAACAAGGTTATGAACAAGTCCTAGAATGAGGGATGAAGGAAGACCTGGGTTGTATATTTTTCCCTTTTACAAAGGGTTAATGGGACATAGCAGTAGTTGAGAAATAATTTAGAAAAAATTCAGTAACACTAAGACTTCTCAGTTTTTGGGGTTATTCCCACTGATGTCTGGTTCTGGTTCTGTGCCAATCCACGTGCCACTTAAAATCTCTTTGGAGTAAAAAATGACTGTCAAAATATGAAAAGGGGACAAAAGCACACAGCACTGACTAGGAAATGTGCTAGTTCCCCAGTCTTAGAGTCCATGCCTCCAAACTTCTCAGGAAATATAATTATCTTCCTGTAATTACCTCTTACTGCTTGAATCCCATACATCAGTAGTTCCTAAACTGCCTGTATGGTTGTTACTTAGGTTTTTAGGTACTTGAAGTGCAAAGTGCAAGGCAAATAAAACTGCTAGTGTTGCATTTTGATGCTACGTAAATTGACAATTGCATTCTGCACAAGGCATTGAAATAAATTATGAGATTAACTCAAATTTGAGAGCTTTCACAGGGAGTCTTCCTTAATATTAGGTAGGTGCCAGAAAGTATTTAATGTTGTAAGACACACAGTAAGCATGAACAAGACGAACCCCCGTTTTTAATAAAACAACATCGATTTGGGTCTTTCAGACTGCAAAACTATGCAGGGTCTGGAGTTTGGGGTTTTTTCTATTTTTTTGTCTGGCTATTGCCTTTTTAGAGTGTGGGGAGGGAGATGTTTTGGCCCTGCACTGTTCTGTATTGACTGTGGAACTGGGCAGGAGGAGTCGGGAGCTGTATAGAGCTACTCCATGACTCACTCACACTCTCAAGCCAGAGAACTTTTTTGTGCCAGTGTTATTGTGATCAACCTGTCTGACCAAAATGGTGCTGCAACCTTTCTCAGGCTTAAATAGCACAAACCCATTTTTGGAAGGGGTACGGCCTGTGTAACTTGGTTTACCATTGCAGTTTTTGGAATGATAGCAAATTTGGCTGTGTTTTTTTAAAGGAACAATTAAACCATTTTAAAGCACTGATTCAAAGGTAATTCTTGGTGATAGCTGATATCAACAGTGGGTTGACTTCCTGCTTGGTAAGTGGGCCAGGAAAGCCATGCTGGTGGAAAGGAGAGTCTGGAAGGTTCCCTGTGAGCAGAGCCCTGTGCGCCAGGAGGTGCTGCAGAGAGAAGCTGTAGGAGTAGCCAGCTCAGGAAAGTGCCTGGGGCCAGATATTTGCAGAACTGTTCAGAACTATCGTTCTACTTAGGGTCTTTGTGGTTTTGAGATAAGAAAATGAGGAAACTGAATAAAAGCAACTACCCACCAAAAGGGTGAGCTGTATGAGGATATCACTTGTGTGCTCCATCTCCTCCCCCTTGCAGACCTGTACACTGGCAGAGGCTGCCTTGGTAAACAACTTTTGGGGTGTTTGACTGGCATTAAAGTTCATGCAGCTTCTTAGATGCCAAATATCTCGTAACCCGCACCCTGAAGACGACACACTGATACACAGCTATCCATTTCTTAATCCATTTCATTTCTATTTTCAAAGTAGAATAGAAGAATCAGGGTGTAATTTTCTTGAATATAATGAGTACTTCATTCTGAAGTCCACCTTTTAAGGTCCCCTTAGTTAGTATTTTTGTTTGTTTGTTGTGTTTGTGTGTTTATTTATTTTTATTCTGTTTTTATTTTCAGTGATTTTTCATGTTTTTCAGAGTAGGAAGGACTGTTTCTCTGGTAGCATGAGCTATACCAAATCCTGAAGGTTGCACTTAATGTTGATTTATGTGTCAAACTTAGCAAGGAGCGTCAGCCTGGAGAGACCTTTTTCCTGACAAATAAATCAACACATGTCCTAAAATGAAGGTGGCAGGTGTTTATTTTGTACTTATTTTGTGTTTTTCATTCATTTTTCAGTTGACTTGAGCTCATGTCAGCTTATACAGCACTGGTTTGCATTTAAGTTTTCTAAAACATATTCTCTAGAAAAGAAGCAATTACAGTGCAGTGTATTTTGAAACTACAAGAGTCTGAGGTCATAGTACTTGCCTATAAAACACATTTCTCAAACTTCTGTCTTCCAAGAATCAGCTAAAGCATAATGCTGGGAATATAATGCATAATGAATGAAGATATTTCAGTGATTCATGAGGATTTGTCTCATTCTATTTCTAGATATGAGTAGGTCATTAACTAGCCTATACATATGTATACATTTAAAAGCAGAATTTTCCCTTGCCCACTAAGATCAATAATGTATGATACAAAAACACTGAAATGTTTCATTATATCTCAGCAGTAATCTTTTCTCTAACTAGGTAGATCTTATTCCCAAGATGATAAGCTTTCTGAAAAACCTTGTCATGTGATCACTCACAAATAGTCATATCATGCAATGCTTATATTGCCTAGCCAACATTTATTGTGACTCTATTAATGCCCTGCTTTTAATTCCTAATGATACTAAAATTAAATTAGCTATGAACTCCCTTACAACGTCTGCCTCCTGATCTGGAAGACTGTTTATACAAGCAATCAGGGAAGTTAGCTGCTCACTGGCAGGGCAAGTGTCTGCAAATAGTCTCTGCAATAACATATTAGCCACTGCAAATGGAGGAATATGAATTAAGCATATAGATTTTGCACTTGTTTCCCTTGTGCCTCCTCCCTTTCCTTGAAATGTTTACTAACACATTTGTAATGTCAGAAAGAGCTCTGAATGTTGAGCCTTAATTACATGTGGGAACTGGAGCATAAAATAACATCTACATTTTATCCTTTTTAATCAAGAGGAAATGCTCTAATGTTGGATTTAGATTTAATGCAAAACTAAATATTTGACTCACTATATATTATGTCAGTAGATTAGCTGGTATTTATCACACTTTTCAAAACTGGAGCTTTAATGCCTCATTTGACATGATTTTGTCAGTCCCTGGCAGAAAGCTGATAAAATGTCCATTTATGCCATTACAGCTGCCTCATGTAGCACTTGTGCTGCTATGGAGAGGGGTCAGTTGTCTTTTGCCTAAAACCTTTGGTTTTGATAATTTTATAATGGGCTGATCTCTAAAGTTCATTTGGCTGTATTACAGTAGATAAGTTCTAGACTATAAATCAGGTTTTAATGGTACAAAAATAGCTTAAATTGACTAAGTGGCCAAAGTTATCTAAATACTGCATTCTTTCTGTCAAGGTAGCTGAAACTGGAGTTAAAACTACCACTGGATTTCCATTTCTTCCCTTATTTTGAGTTTCTTGTCCATAGGACCTTCTTGCCCTCTTGCTTGGGCATTTTTAAAAATTTCCTTTGTGCACTGGTAACAAGAAAAAACGTTTTCCACAAAAAATGGCAAAACTGAAATGGACCAAATTATATCGTCTCTGCTGACCAGACAAGATGATTCCAGAGAATTCTCTAGCTCTAAAACCCTCTCCAGGTGTGTGCTTTTACCCAAGCAGGGTTGTAAGAGTAGGCAACATATTACCCTGCACCCCAGCTCTTACATATAATGTGGATATGTCAGTGCCAGGTACCCTGTGCTCAAAAAATTTGCATTTGGAATGTCTTGTTATAAATGCAGCAGAACTACTGAACACTTATTTCTAATCCACCTCCGTCTTTTTTTGTAGTTTTAGAAGAGAATGCTGTGTCTCCAATCTGCTGCCTGGGCCACAGCACTGCTGGGACAGCCTGAGGAGCTAAAAATGAGACAGGGAGCTCTGTTTCTCCCCTGATACCTTCCTTTTCATCAGGCGCTGCTCACAGGGTGAGAGCTTTACTAGTTCTATCAAAACTAGTAAAATAACAATAAAAAGACAAATGCAACACCAGCAGGAAAGGCTACGCAAACATGCAGTGCTTGGTCCCTCACCTGCACTGGCAGGGCAGGGCTTCCTGCAGGACTGGCTGAAGCCTCTTGGATCATTAGTGAGCTAGTTACATGACAGCCTCCGTGTCCTGTGCAGTAACACCACTACAAATATGACTTGTGTGTCTATTTAGGAAGACTGGCATATTTTTACAATTAACTAAACAAGATGAATTGCAGAATTTTGGGTCAAGCCTGAGCTGTGCCCTGTCTCAAGGAGTGCAAGGGCAGCAAGGGCAGTCAAGTCACTGACTTGTAAAGAGTACAACTCATCCTGCATATTTTCTTTCCTTTTTTTTCTGGTTGATCCCATTGAAGCCAATGTCAGCATCTGCATGAGCTAAATGAGCATTTACCTTTGGTGTCTGGATTCTGGTAAAGAAAGTATATGGAAAGTCAGCTACTCAGGATGTTGAAAATGGTGCTTTTCAATTTATGAGCATAAATTAATTTTTGCTCCACCAAAACAGAAGAAAAATTTGTTCCAGCACTGACAGCTTATACTCTGTGGAGATGTCCAAAACCTGAGGACACAACCTGTTTCAGCAAGAAATTTAGGTGCCACTTATCTCTATCCCTGGCCAATCCTGTCCTTGCTGACAGTGTTCAGCCATCACCAGCCCGAGGGTACAATAATCCTCCCCTGTGACAGGTGGCGATTTGGGCGGCAGGGCTTTAGTTTCTCCCTTTGCTTTGGGAAGGGCAGAAGATGGGGAATTAAAACAATTTCCCCAGTAAGACCCACTAGAAGGTGGGAGGAGAGTCATGCATATTTGTGCATACTTGCAGTCCACCCACTCCTTCCTTCCCCAGGCCCACCCTTCCGCCTTCCACGCTGTCCCCAGGGGCGTAGTGGCTCTGCCTTTGCTGGATGCTGTGGCAGCATTGGGGGGGTGTCAGAGAGCCCATCCTCCCTGCAGGGCCTAGGAGGAGGGGCAGAGATGCTCTGGGGGCCGGGAGTCCTTCTCCAGCTAGGAAATGGAGTCATCTGTGTAGCTAAAAGCAATAAAGAGCTTCTCTTCTACCAATGCCAGCTCACACAGTATGTGTTTGACAAGCCCAGGTGGCTGCTTTCCTCCTGTGCTCCAGGCCCAACAACTGGAGCTACAAATTCTCTAATATAACATGTTTCTGGGTCATTATCAAGACAAAATTGTCTGTGTGGTGGGTTGATGTCAGCATTTGTGCTAGCATGGAGATTGACATTCTCATGGGAACCTGCAGAGGTGGCATCAGCCTCTGGGACCACTGGAACAGCACCTTTTGTTTGCTGACCTGGTGGAAAGGCAGCTCTTCCGTGCTTAGCAGTGCCAGTCAGCAGAGGCCTCAGAGCTTGTGGGATCAGCACTTTATTCACATGAAAGACCTGATGCCTTTGATTCAGTGCTTCTGTCTTTCCAGGATGATGACACCAAAGCAAAGGTCTCTGTGATCTCACTGTCTCAGCAGCTTTCACATGTGAGCTTGGTACACAGAGAGTTGCTCCTCTGGCATCTATTTACTCAGCGGAAAGGGAGCAAAAAGGCACAGACTTGCCCAGGGTCACACAACAGAGGTGTCGCCAACTCTTTGCAGTGCAGTCTCTATTGCACCAGGCTTTAGAGTTCATTAACATGCTTTTCTCAATTTTCTGACTTTTCTGGAACAGGGCAACTCACAGTTTTAACATGGTTACTGGAAATGGTGAATGTCACGCTTTGAAGTCCTCTGATGTGCTCAAGGTGCTCCTGTTCACATGCACAGTTCTCAGGGTTGCCCTGGCCACAGCTTTAATGGGGTGATGATGTGGGTGGAGACACCAAAAAAATGACACAAACCAAGGCCAGGAAGAACAACTTCTTTTTTCACTTCTTGTCTCCTTTAGTTTCCCACATGACCCCTGCTGCTGATGCCATGCTTGTTAACTGACGGGCCAGCACAGTGGCTGGCCAGTGTATTATTTATGTAACCACCATTTAGATGGGGCAAGTGTAGCACCAGACCTCTGTGTACTCACCTAATAGAGCAAAACAGAGGAAGAAATAGCCTGACAAGGATGAGACTTTCAAAAGTATTTGGTTTTGGCCTAACTGCCTCCACTGAATTTCTGAATAAAATCCTTCCCTGCTTTGTGCTGGACAAAGCCATCCTGGCCTGCTCCTGGAGATCTGACTGTCAGCAAGGTCTCATCCTGATTATAACACAGCTCAGTCTTCCAGTCAGAAAACCAAAGGAAGTGACATTCTTAGGTTAAGATTTAGAATAAAATTGTAAACATAGATTAAGGTTATAATCTCAAGTATACTCAGAAAGAATAAAGAAGCAGTCATCAGGCTGTTTTACAGACTTCAATTTAAAAAACACTCAGGTTTGTTCAGACATTAAAGCCAATGTGTTTAATGCAGAAGGAGTTATTTTTACTTTGCTTCTCTAATTAAACACTGAGAGACACTGTTTCCCACATGCCTCGGTCTTGTAAATGCTTACTGTTTACCCAGGCAGCTGGCAGGATGGAGAAACAGATATGATTATGTCCTTGCCGTCTTAGGCTGAAATAAATTAAGTAAGACATTGGGGGAAGTCTATTATAAATGAAATAAAACAGAGAGAAGTCTGTTATGGTTCTCTGATATGGTACAATGTACCTCAAAACAGTGTAGATTTAAATCTGCAGGTCTAATTTCTGCTGTATTTAATTTTATAAATATCAGATACTATTAATTCAGACATAGGACTAGGGTGAATAGCTATGCAAGGTGTGCAGAGTGAGGGGAATTAGAATCTTTGTACTTGAAATTTGTCATATTTGATATAAGAAAGCAAAGACTTCTCTTAACTTTGCCAGCCAGAGGAGAAGTAAAGTGAATAAAATCCATCTTTAAAACAAAGAAATGATCTACTAAAGAAAAAAAAGCGCTTAATTTTAAATACTACATATATACACTAAAGTTTGGGAAAAACAGCAAGTGTGCTTTGTTTCCATTCAATATCAGATTCAAGTCATCCTGTTGAGATGTGTTGGATAACTGTTAAATGCTGGCTTGGAAGGGGAAAATTATGTGCGTTTTAACCCATTATGTAACATCAGAATTCTGTATTGATTTGAAATTAGAGAGGCATGATGACAGCACTTTGCATTAACATGTGCAAGGTCAAAATCATGTAGCCTAGAAAATATAATTGCTGAATATATGAGCATATAATAATCTCTTCATGTTCCAGCATAGAGGAGGGAAAAGCTAAGCTTAATAAAGTTACACATCCCAGGATTTCTTACGGGGTCTGAGTTTTGCTTCAGGAAACTACAATGCTACTACTCACCTACCACAAACAAAAATAAGGAACGCCTGTTGTCCCTTTATTCTGAATTTACTTCTTCTGGCCCAGTTTAGTCCCTTGCTTTCCTTCTGGAGACCTTCCATGAGGACTAGTGGTTGAGTCCTTCTTGTCCTGTAGCTTTTCTGATGAAATAAGTAAGTAAGTGTATACGGTTGTAAGAGGTTATTTGACCTTGCTCTGTTTTGCTTAGTTGTTTTATTTTTTTTCTCCAATTGTTTTGTTCTTGCCTTCTTTCTTAATTATCCAGCACAACTGTAACTGCTGGAAGATGCTTGCTTACGTGGAGTTTTGGTCTGATCCAATATGGCCATTTTTATATTCCCCAGTTATTACTGTCTTAGAGTATTAGAAAGTCTAAACATTGCAGAAAACTTAACTGCTTGTTATTTTTTATCATCTTGCTGTGACAGGTATATTTGTCATAAGTTTCTCTTCTTTTTATGCCCAAGTCAAACCAAATCATGTAGATTCTCTATAACTGTGTGGGCAGGAATACCAAACACCTATGTCTTCAGTCCTGCAACTGAATGTGTTTCAGCTAGTGACACATTGTCTGTTTCTTCTCAAAAATCTGTTCAAGGTATTGAAATAAAAGGGGAAAGTTCTGTCCACTGTTCATCATAGTTTTTTTGTAAAATAATTCAGCATCAAATTTAGAATGAGTAATACTTCCTGTTATGATACAGCTGGCTTAAGAAAAATGGAGCTAGCATGTATCTGTTTGTCCCTTCCATGTGGAAAAACCCACCTGATCTGACTGCTTTTCTTTTTTCAAAAAGAGCATTCACACATCCTAGTGGTCATGTAAAAGTCACTATAATTGTGTATAACTATATATTCTCTAGGCAAAAAGAACAAAGGCTTCTATATGCACTAAATATTGTTTCATTCAGGAAGTTATTCTTATGTGTATGTTTCCACAACTATTATCAGTAGAATTGAAGGGTAGCAGCAATATCCACAAGCTGTCTGATTTCCTTCCCACACTATCAAAGATTGAAAGAACAAAGATGAAAATGTCAGGGAAATGCCTGTAACTATGACATAAATTTCTTTCCAGGAAAGGTTTTAGGAAGTTGCCTTTAGTATGTTGTTTATAGTGTGGCACTCCTGCCTGAAAGGGTTTGGTTGTGTTGGACCTTCTCAGCATTCCCCAAGTCTGCCCTCAGGATATCCTTCAGTGGGTTATGTTCTGGTTTTGGTCGTGGTAGTGGAAGCTCAAAATTCCTGCACTGTTTCTTGGTTGTTTACTCTGAATTCGTGTGGATGCATCTGAAATCAAGCTGTAGCAAATATCTGTAAAATGCCAGTTCAACCAACTCCGGAAGGTTCGGAGGATAAAATCACATAGGAAATTATTACTCTTACAGTGTTTATTTTATTTTATAAAGTTCCATGATTAATACAGATTATTTATTATTGTGACTCCTCTCACAATATTTGCTAGTGCCTGTGCCTGGGGTATTATGCAGTAGGAAACTTAAAGAAAGAGGAGTTCCTAAACCCTGTGGCAATGATGAGACGTTGGAGCCTACATTTTCAGCTCCTGTTCATCTCTGGAACAGCTCTCCTAATGTACGTCACTTTCAAAGGCAATCCGTGCCCAGTGAATGGTTTCAGACATTGCTCTGCTCCCTTTCATGACTTTATTTTGTCTAAATGTCATGGGTCAGTTTCATGCACATCCTGCTGTAGGAACTGAGAGGAAGCAGTTGGCATGGCAGCTAGTTGGGAAAGGCTGTCTAGCAGTAAAACTGAACATCCAGATGCTTCCTTGATTAAGATCTCCAGACTGATGCTCCCCTGGAGTCTGGGAAGTGATGAAGAACTGAACTGTTGTCTGCCAGGCCACAGGTTACCCTTCTCCTCCAAAGAACTTCTGTCCCATCCTCGTCACTGCTCCCACTCCTGGGCTTCTGCCAAGGCGGAACAGGAACAACTGCAGAGATGTGTGTCCACTGTGAGCCCCTGTGAATGAGCTGGACACAGAGACCCTGAAGCAATGTGTCACCAGAGCTCTCAGGTTTGTTGTGTGGTAGTGGCCACATCCCCCGTGGCTGCCGCCACTGTTGTCCTGCTGCAAGGTCCTCACAGAAACACCTGATCAGTTAGTACACACCAAATCTTACTTGGTGGGCTCAGTTGCTCTTGTTACCTCTGTGGTGCTGCCTCAAAGGTCCAGGTTAACTCTGCAGCCTTCATGGTTTCAAGGGCAGGAGCATCTTGTTTGCTTGTTGTAGTGGAGGCTATAAAACCATGAGATAAAAATACTTGACAGCCAACTAGCAACTCCCTTTTGAACAGGTGAGATCTGAATATCCATTACCCCACAGTGTGTGCCATACTTCCTGTCAGTGTCAGTACAAAGTGGTGTGAAGAAAAGGCAGAAGGGCAGGGTCAGAAACTATGATAAAGTGGGTGTTAATCTGATTTTTACCACCCTATACGGAGCAGTAGAGCATTGCTTTCTCCGTTGCAATATGTATTTTTGCATGGCTTCATAGGGGCTTTAAAGCTATGACAAAGTTTTTTGTACCCTTATGTAATGCATGTTTGTAAAATGGAATAAAATAAAATACTTCCTCCTCCTTCAATAGCATTATAGTTGTAGTTGTTTTCCCAGCTGGGAGGGGTATAACTTAACAAGAGCCATACAGAGATATGCACACTCCTCTTGACTTGTCAGGGATGACAAAACAGTGGCTGTCTCCTGTATCTCGTGACCAGCAAGATCCTGTGCAGGGTGCAGAGCCCCACCATGGACAGGACAAGGTCAAGACCAGCCAACACCCTACACCCTCAAGATGTGAACTTGATGTTAGAATCTGCTGGGGTTGTATCTGTGTCAAAATCCCACCTCATGCCTTTCCTGGGTTGCCTACCCTTGTTTGTTCTCACCAGACTCACGGGGTGCCTCCTCAGGGAGGGTGCAGAGCCCCACGGGTGCGTTCCAGTGTGCTCTGCTCTCTCTGCCTGTGCAGCAGAGCAAGCACTGGTGTGGCTACGCAGCTGCTCATTTGCCTAACCTGCTAGTAAATGCTCAGGGGGCATTTCTTAATGTTCTGCATGTTGGTCACAATCGATTTATTAATTAACATAGCAGTGGGAATCAAGGATCAGCGGCTTTGTTTTTCTGTCTCTTCCACTAACTTGCTTTTTGCTTCAGGCAAATGATCCAAGCTCTGTCCACATCCTCAATCCTGTAAAACAGGAGTGATAATACCTACCAAGGAGCTGTTTGTGAGCTTTGCTGAGCTCTTTAGCATCCTCAGCAGGAGGCAGCATAGAAACATACGGCAAACACACTATTTCAAAACAACCCAGTTTAAAGTCATTGCCAAGAGCTCCCACTAGCTCGGGCATAGCTCTCAGTCCTTTCCTGATGGTACCACCACTGCTTTAAGAAGTTCCAGCCAAAACAATTTTTCTGGCCCGTTTCTCTCCAGTCATTGTTCCCACACACTTTGTGAAAACTCACGCTAGTGAAAACTGACCGCTTTATTTGTATTTTTTCAGCTTAACTTTCAGCAGAAGTTCCCTGATCTAACTGGCTGCATAGTTTCCTGACTGCTCATACTCAGAAGAGGCACACTAAAAACACTCATATGAGCTGGTACAAGGCTGCATCTTTCAGTCATGGCACACATTCAGGTTAGCTTAAATTTGCTGGGAAATCTAATTTTCAGGAAAGCTTCTCCAGGTAATGGTGGGTAACCTCAGCAAGCCCTTTGAGGCACATAACCTCACAATATTTGTTCAGCACAGTGAAAATTTGATGTTGTGGGTTAGCTGAAATTCAGTGACCCACAATGTTTAGGAAACAATGATTTATACAAATTGTATAGTCAGCCTTTTCCTTGCTGTCTGGCTAGAGAAAGAAGGGAAGCAGGGCTGGCTTGTGCTCTGACACAGTTGTCTTTGTACCCCTGTCTGAGCCAGGGCCTTGCAGAGGAGGAGCAATCTTGGTATCTCAGCCCTGTGCTCTGGGTAAGCTCATTAAAAGCCACGACTCAGCTGAGGTCTTCTGTAATCCCCAGGTGAATTGGAAGATAAATGGGTTATATAAGTTTGTGAAAGCCACAGAGTTAAGGAACTTTTCTGGGACAGTGACAGACTTCACTTAACACCTTGGAGACATAGTAAAGTAAGTTAAATAGAGTATCAAGAATGTCTCACATAGTTTTCTATACTGTTGAGGACCCCACTCCCAGATAACAGGATTATATAAGCAAAGTACTTGAATCAGCATTCCTGGCTGCTAAGGTAAAAATCTAGCAATAGAGCCCATTATACAAAGTGGTATTTCCATCATAAAAGATAGGAAAAGCATTGAGTTGGGGTTTTTTATTTTTACAGAAGTATTTTTTCAGAATTATTTTTGTTTGTTTAGAAGTGCCTATATCCCAACAGCAGCAGGTGACCTGCATCATAAAGTAGTGCACCATTAAATAAGTGTAAATGCGGAGAAAAGGTTTAAACAAATGCTGGGAGGTTTCTGAAAATGAAATTGATAAAATGGGTTTAGTAACTAAGTGTCCTAATCCAGATAAGAGGTTAATAAGTGTTCCCTCGTAAAGTAAGAGAGAGTGGTAAGGGTTTCAGTGCCTGTTTGTGTGAAGCTTGCTAGCTTTTGTTCAGCTCTGAACTCAACTGCCTACAATAGTGGTAGCTGGAAAGGAACAGTTCACATGTGACTAAAAGGAAAGTACTGCAGATGCTATTCCTGCTAAAGTGGGTCCTGGGTAGTGATGGCTGTTTTCTCTTAGTTAAGTGTGTCCATTAGTGTGCACAATGAACAGCTAAAGGCATTAAATTACATTGTTGAGGGGCTAACCTTCTGTGACGGACTAATGTGGTGCTTGACCAAGAAGTGATTTACTTCAGGTTCTCTTCACGTTTCAAAAAAAGTACTACAAGATGACAGCTGGTAGCTTTTCACTGAAGTTTAAAGAAATTACACTCCACTGATCAATGTCCAGAGAATCCCAGGACTTTTCAAGCAGGCATTGAAAACAAACCCTGCCACTACTGTTGGCTTTACCAGAGTAAGTCTATGACAGCATTACTAAGGTCACCGCGTAGGAAGCGTAGACAGATACGTCAGTATTGGAGTATGCTTTTTCACTGTGCTGAATAGTTCTTTAAACCCAGTGGGATTACAAGGCCCTGGATGTCTAGCCTATTTCAAGGAAAAAGTTCAAAACTGTTTTTTACTGTGTAGTTATTAGGAGATCCTGCCATGTCTCCCAAAGTATGTGAATATTATTCAAACTTATTTTTATATTTTGTTTCTTTTTCTGTACATATTTGATGGAAAGAAACTACACACAACTCATAGGTCATGTTAAAATGACCTTTGGAAAAGTTTGAGATGCTCTTGTTTCTTAGGTGTGACGGAATTAGGTTTTAGTCCTGAACAAAGATACTGGAAAGATGGGTTGTATCACAGTAGTTTGCATTATTCTTTTACTTTCTTGATGGTTTACTTTCTTGATTAGGGAAGAGAGTGTCTCCCCTGGGAGCTTCAGACAGAAGGTGCTCTGACAGGAAAATATACTGAATCCTGTAGATCATTGGTTTTTGCACAGATAAAAACGTGTGGAGAGATGAATTGCTGGAGTAGCTGGTTTTTTTTTTAAGCTTGTACACAAGACACAGGTTTTCTGGCCCTTTGGCCCTTTTTTTTCCTCCCCCCCCCCCCCTTTTAAAGCAGCTTATTCATCTGTAAAGATTTGGGTTTGCTGCTTAATTAGGTGTTTAGAATTGTACACTTTGCATAATCACTATTTGATTACACTTTGAAAAAAAAGGAAGTTCAGTATATTCGTTACTCAACTAAAACAACCTAAAAGGCCAATCATATTTCTGATTTCTCTTCATTGCAATGAAGTTTTGAGGTCACTAATTTTTCTAGGTAAAGACACTGCCTTATCAGTATTATTTCTGTCTTGTGCATGGTCTAATCTTCCATGTAGAATATTCCATAGGGGGAAGTAAATATATTTCAAGATATGTGAATAGTTTACTTGACTTGGGGTGTGTGTGTGGAAACAGCAAACTACTCTGCAGTGTTCAGTATAAAAAATCAAAACACAAACTGATATACTAGTATGTGTATGAGTTCCTCATATCCAAGATTTTTCTGTATATGCATACAAGTGTAGGTGTGTTGAGGTACACAAAAACATCTTTAAAATGTTTTGTAGTGGTTGCTTTTCACACTGCTGCAGGATCTGAGCACACCTGTGTAGGGGTGGTACTGGGGCTCAAGCACTTCCAGGCAGGTGCTCATAAAGTATGCAGCAGTATTCCTGAATTCCTGTTATGACTGTTGTCTATATTGATGAAAAGCTCCTTTCATGACAAAGGCAGGAAACTTTTAACATGAAAACGGTCAAACTGTTGTCACAATTCAAAGCAAATATGAAGTCTGGATAGAAACACAATATAAACATTCCCAGGAGAGCTTTTTGAGACTTGTTATGCTGAGCAAAGTTGGCACAGTGTTCCATTTGCAACACTAAAAATCAAATGGGTTTTTGTTTGTTGTTTTTACAATATTTAAGTGAAATTTTATTTATTTTAAGGATCAGTTGCTGACGCACAATATTCCCCTGTCCACTGATTCGCATCAGATGAGCACTCTTTCTGTAGCCACAAGTGTCTGCATGGCAGGCTTGTATTTGCAGTTGAAAAATCAATAATTAATTCATAGCCAAGATAAAGAGCTCAAGCCCATTAAGAGATTACCACCAATGTGAAGATTTTCAGTTGTATTCATAGTAAAGGAGGAGGAGACTGAGAATGTTTGCCACTTGTAGTTTGGTCTACTATTTTTGTTCTTTCTAAGGTGCCTGTCACTGGGCTATCTAAGTAACAATAAGCTAGTCACTCAAGTGTTATACTAAACATTGGTTTCAAGATAACTTAGTATAATGAAAATGAAACTTGTTTTGACAATGATAAAAGTGTTTGTTCTACAATTTTTACCACAATTCCCAGGTGTATAAGCAGCCCTTGAGTTCCCAAAGAAAAGTAATTGAATTTTTTTATTCAAAAGCAACTTGCACCTGAAAAATACAAATTGTTATCTACCTGATTACATTAATTTATCTGCAGGAGAAATCTCTCCAGGGAAGGAAATGTACAAGAGGTCAGAATAAAATTAGCAAGTGTGCAAGGTTAAAGGGAAAACAATCAATTTTTAATTTGATTATAAATGATTGAGTTTCCATACTTCTAGTATAATGTAGAGACAATGGAAATAAGCCAAAATTGACAAGCACTTGTGTATTATATTATTTATTTTAAAACTTTTTACCTATTGCTGCCACCATGGTAGTCACTGTCTCATAAATCACAAGAAGCATGTAGTGATCCATAGCATTTGGTTCTTTGCTCAAGTGTGGGGCTAAGAGGCTATCAGAAGAAGAATCATTAGGCCTGCTATTTTCTGCAGCCACATACCGTGGCAGCATAGTTATCAGCAATCACTGACTGTGCTTTCATTTACCATTTCTCCAGAGTCAAATCTGATTCTCCTCTTTTCCCTGCCTGACTCACAGATTACTGCCAGGGCTGGTGCCCCGTTGGTGTGGCTCTGCTCTAACCCAGCCTTCTGAAACAGCATGAATAAAGAGGCTGCTGAGAAGGTGTTTTGTTTTTAATAGCTTGGTGTTTCACAGACTGCAAGCTCTGTAGAGCTCTGCCTTGGTTTGCCCGGGTTCAGCACGGTTGTGCCGTGGGCATCTTCAGCACTGCTCTGGCCATGTCTGCCTGCATGGGCACTGTGAGGTGTAGGCCCTACCAGCAGTGTGTGGGGCACAAAAGGGACCAGAAGGAATGATGATGTTATGGCTCTTTATGTGTCAAGAAACACTGTACAGGGCAAGTCCTTGGGAATATCACCAGAGAGCTGTCACGTAATTTAATCAATCACTGTGCTTCCCTTACTACTTCTCAAACTTGCAATAGCAGCAGAAGCGCTTCTTTTAACTTTTCAAAAATAGGTAGCATTTGATTGATTTTTGATATACTGCAGTTGCTTCTCTCACTTGTAACACAGTCTGAGCTCCTCAAATGAATAGTGTAAAGAGAAGGTTAAAAAGAAGTGCACAGAACTGATGAATGTTAACAAAGAGACTTTATACAGAACAGGTTGTAATGTCCAGAGTCTGGAGCCTTCTGGTGTCCCAGAAGGAGGATGGTTTAGATGGAGGATGGAGATGTCAAGGCTGGTTCTAGGACATCCCCATGTGAGGTGAGAGTAGATGTCTGCATAGTAGGTGAGCTGTTCTAGAAGCACCTGTGGAATTTCTTTCAAGCTTCAGTGATTTCTCTGTGCTTTTGACAGTGTGCAAGTCTATTTTCCAAGTGTTGCTTCACCCTTGAACAGTTTGTTATGAATTCTTGATACTTTTTATTAGAAATTGCATGTGCTTTGGACCTTTAACTTCCATGGATTTTTATTTTGCGCTGTAGTCAATTTGCATAAGAAGAAATACCTCCATATTTCAAATGTTTTCTAAATTCTAATTAAAAAAACCCCAAACAACTTCTGGTGTATGTTAAACACTCACATTTGAAGCTTATTTCCCCCACAATTTTCAGTGTGAGGAAAACTTGCCTGCTCAAACAATCACAAAGTGAACCCAAAGTAATCATAAATATATTAAAATTCTTGGAGTTTGAGGTGACATTGATGCAAAATTGGGAGGAAATTCCATGAGAAGGAATTAATCCTATTTCCTACAGGATTTTTCCCTCGTGGAAGACAAACCTAGCCTTATTCTTTAAACAATCCCTCCTTATTTCTCCATTCGACTAAAGTTTTTAGTTTTGTTTTCTTTAAAACTTTCTTTAAAATGTAAGTAAAAATATTAGTTAGGAGGTTTCTAAATTGCAGGGCTCCAGCTGCAGCACAGAAGCCTTTGGGAGAACATGGATCTGGAGCTAAGAATTAAGTGTAGCTCCTCAAAGAATCATTTCAGCAATGCGTGAGTAGAACTGCTTCGCAGCTTACTGGATCCTAGTCACTTGTGCTTTGGCTTTTGCAATAGCCACGTGAAAAAGAAAGGGTTATTTATTAAGAGCAGAACAGTTCCCTTTTAGTTCTGTAGCAATCATGTCTCTTTTTTTTCAGTCCATGGAAAGTGTTATCTCAGGCAGCTTTGTGCAGGAAGTTCTGTTTATCACTTCCTCACAGTTGCAGTTTGTCTAGGACTTAAATATATGATATCAGATTGCATCAAAATGTGGGCCTTTGTGTGCTTAACTCATCAAAGGAGTGGACCCTCAGGACTTGATATCAATTCACTGCATATGCAGTCATGTAGCAAAACAAAGTCTATCTAAACAGGACAGGACTATTTCTGTTGGTAGTGTAGCAAAGCTAGCAGAATTGGTGTAGTTTCAGGTATCTGCACTGTTTCACTTCTTGTTTTTAAATTTATCACTTTTTAAAAAGTGACATGCTTTGCCTGTTTTTACTATGTAAACTACAATGAAAACAAAAATATTGCTTTTACAATCAAAAAACCTCAAAAACCCCAGACCCAGATGGGGTTTACTTGGTGTACACTGTTGGGGTGTCTGCTTATGTTACAAAAAAAAGAATGTAAAGTTTTGAATCCTTGTATTTTCAGCTGGCTATTGTTCCCACAAATCTCAAATGGTGGCTGGTTATCTAGACAGCTATGTGTCAAATAAGCTTAATGAGACTGTAACAAATAACAACAGTTACTGTGGGAGGCTGGGTACAGGTTACGAACCTGCTCTCCCACCTTCGTGGTTATGTTTCTATTTTCTCCAGGCTTGCCAGAGGAGTTCCCTTTCCAGCAGAGCAGGCTGCACTGCCAGATGTTGTCTCAGGGCAGCCACAGGAAGTCTATTCAAACTGTGTAGCAATACTTCTGCTCTAAGCAGCAGCTTCTCTGTGCTGACTCTGGCTTTTAACACCACCCTGTCACACGCCCCTTGCAGTATCTCACCTCACTGTATTGGCCCTCCTGCCCCACGCAAGTTGGCTTCATGGAAGCTGATGAATGTCCGGGCATTGCATAGCCTGATACCCGCTTGCCAGGCGGGGAAGCTGCAGCTTCAGGTCCATTTCTGCTCCTTCCCACACACTTCTGGTGCGTGTTGTAACCACGTGATGAATGCAAAGCTGAGAATATGACATTAAGGTAGTATCCACTCTCAGGCCCATGATGTAACATGCCCTCTAATTAGTAATATCTTCTAGTACTATACAGGGTGGGGGGAGAAAGTTTAAATTACTCAGCAGTGAAAGACAAAGTACAAGTCTCTCCGCTCCTCAGGTCTCTTTTCTTACCTGTGAAGGAAAAAGAAGTTATTATTAGAAGGTGGGCACAGAAACTGATTGAGGGCTTTGTCCTTCTCCATTTTCCAGTTATTTTAACTGCATATATGTTGATGAACATGATCAAGAGATTACTCCAAATCCCATCAAGCAACTGCTGGGGGAGCCAGTCAGCAATGTGACCTGAGCAGAGCCATCCCATCTGAACAAAGGGGCCCCAAAGCCCAAACCTGTACGGATGACTTGATCTCCTGGCAGACGCTGGTAGAATCCTATCAATCCTTGAATGCAAGCTGGGAAATAATCGAGTTTTCTAATTCCACTGTTTTCCACTATGTCTTGCTATGCCAAGGCAACCCTGAGAGGCACTTTGTCTTCCTGCCTTTGGTTGCTGCCTCCTACCACTTTTTCCACAGAAGGGGTGGTGTGGGCCTTAGCACTCAGCAGAGCTAAGGAAATTTTTGGAAAATGCAGGACGTGCTGCTGTGTGCTGTAATTTTGAGCCTTGTCAGTCCTTTGTCAGGAATAAACTCTCACTGCTGGCCGGAAAACAGGAAAGCGCATAAAACCAAGGACGTTTTTTAAGAAGTTGAACTTTCCTCCCCTTTTCTTTCAGTTAGATTATATAGCAAAAGTGAAAGTCAGGAACTTACCTCAAAAAAACACTTGTCCTGCTGCTACAAAATAGTTTTACTTTGAAAATAACAGTAGGTTGCAGGAAGTAAATATGCACTGTTGCCTCATGAAGAATATGTCTATTTTCACAGTGGGTGAGGGAAACCCTGCTTTTGTTAGTCAATATGGATAATCAGTGCTGTGAAAAAGAGTTTACAGCTACTAATCAGCCATATAGCTTTTCACATGCACACATTTGCACAGTGAAAACTGGAAGTTTTGTGTAGTTCTGCTTTGTGGAACCTCCCATTACCCTACAACTGCACTCTACAACTCAACTGCCCCTTTTAAAAAGTTTTTTTTTTGTATTCATAAAGTCTTGAATGTTCAAGTAGGTGATGGTACCCTATGTGTCACTGAGGATATACAGCAGTTCCACTCTCTGGACAGTCTATGGCTTGCAGACCCATGGACTCGAGTGCGCATGAAGGGGCTAAACAACTGAATTACTAGATTAATCTTTCTAATTAAGCTGATGCCTTTGAATAAAAATACTTTCATATGTTTTTAAAAATTTATTTATTTTTATTTTATTTTTAGAGGGGTTGTATTTTTTGGGGGGGTGGGCATTAGTGTCATCCGGTTTGGGTTTTTTTGGTCCTGATTCAGAGCCCCATATCTCTGCTTGGAAAAGCAGGTAAGGTGATGTCAACTTTCAAGCTCTGCTTAAATCCAACCAAGGTTAGCCAGGAGGAAGAAGCAGCAGCTTAATGATTTCTTGGCTTGGGGCTGCTGTGGGACTCCCAGAGATGCTAATGAATGTTAATTTAAACTTCTTATCACTACACTAGCAAGACCGTTCACACACTTTCCAGAGCCACCACAGGATTTAGGCTGTTGTCCTAATTGCTATTGTTCTGGCTGCTAGCTATTATATTTACCACAAGCTGTTTTCATCTTGTTGGGAGCCTGGTGCTAAACTGAAAAACACCTATCTTAGCAATTTGCTGCCTTCTGGAAGCTGAAGCAATTACAGTGGAATATGCAGACAAGCTTCTATACAATGTGTGTAAATTTCTGTCTGTGGTTCCAATAGATAATACATTTGGGTTCCTGGAACCTTCTACCTGATTAGAACTGTAGGGTTCCATAACACAAAGCACAGCAGACAGTCTTTCTGTAAATATTAAAGTTTTTTTTGTTTGATTCTTTTAAAAAGATTAAATATAACTGATTTACCAAGATGTATGTGATCATGGTTTTCATGCCTGATCAGCTCTGAACTTATCCTAAAAGACAGTCTAACGGTGGATCCACAACCTCAGTTTGTGTCTGGTTTGAGTCAATGACTGTCAGAGATGGATTTCTCTATCCCACAGAAGCTGTAGCTGCTCAGAAGACCACAACATTTGCACAGTCATGGTGGTACCAGCCTGGAAAAATACTTCAGGCAAGTAAGAGCAAAGGAGAGAAGCCCTTCTGTGGCAAATTAGAATACCTTTGTTAAATACCTTCATCTCAGTCTGAAAAAAATGGCTACCTTAATCTGGGGCCAAATTTTTCTCACTTAATGGAGTTTGGTCTTAGATTAGCTTCTTGTGGCAGCTATGTGATATGACAAAGCACGGTCTCCTTACAATCTTTGTGCTACCATTTTCTGCTGCTTTTCATGCACCGGGAGCAATGGCTGTCTGACCCAGCAGCCAGCCAGCTAAGAGAGGGACAAACAAGAAGAAAACCAATTGTATCCAATATATTTTCTGCCGTTCTCATTCCTTGATCCAGTTTGTGGAGAGGTAAGGAAATTTTTGCCCTGGGCAGCAGATCCAACATTTTGGGCAACAATGCTCCATAAGACTATGTTCAGCTAAGTTAAGATTGAATCTCAAATGTCTGACTTCCTAAATTGCTTTCTTTTAATTAATATTTTTAGGTACATTTATTAACCTGCTTTAAAAAGGAAATTCAGTTTGCAAGTCATTGACTCTTATTTAGAGATTAATTTGTCCTGGAAAAAAACTTTCTAAGTTTAAACCAAGCTTAAGGTTGCAAAAAAAGCTTGGTTACATGTGTATTTGTTTCATTTTTCATGCTTGTCTTCACTTCCTTCTTTTGCTGGAATATTTCCAGCCTCATCAGAACCCAAAAGTACCAGGAACAAACCAGAGGCACCCACTTTTGCAAAGCATAGGTCTTCTTGTACTGAGAATCCTGGGCTAGGACTTGGGAAATCTGGGTTCAATTTCCTGCTTTGCCACTCATTTGCAGTTTCATATTGGATAAGTTATTTAGTACAATCGGTGTATGCTTCGGGCACCCATCTGTGAAACAGCTGGTGTCTCCTTCTCTCGAAGGAGCACTAAATTGGTTGGAGCGGGGTGCTCATAATGCCAAGATCACAGGCTCAGTCCACATACAGGCCATTCACTAAAGGGTTGGACTCAATGATTCTTGTGGGCCCCTTCCAACTCAGAATATTCTGTGATTCCCAGTCGTTAATTCGTGGTTCCATACTGCTCCGATGCTGTGGTGATTGGAGTTGTTTGTGAGCACAGAGAAACTCCTTAAGAACAACAACAAAATGCTGTCACATTTAAATAAACATACGATTTGTTTTTGTTTCCCAAATCATTATTTTTATCTTGTTTCTACCTGCTGGAGAACAAGCTGTTGTGTTTGTTTCTGGAGGCGTGTTATCCCAGTCCTGAGCAGCTCTGTGTGTGTGTGTTGTGGCAGGGTCACTCCCGGCCAGGTGACCTGGAGCGGGATGTGCTGCACAGCCCATCTTCAGTGGGGCTCTTATAGGGACACACTGAAGATGTACTATTTTCAGTAAGACATTTTTAATTTTTTTTCCTTAAGACCTAAAGGTTAGCAGATCTTGGGCAATAAGTATATTCGTGCTTGTATTCAGCAGTGTGACTTACTGGGCAGTGCATCTATAAGCTACATATCTGCCTCTGAATTTAAGCAGGGAAGGGATGCTCTGACCCTAAGATCAGAGATCCTGGCTCTGTAGATCAGCTTGTCATCTCGCATACTCAGTTTCTGATGAGCCAGTCTGAGTGTTCTGCACACAGAGAGCTGCATTCCCAGATGGACAAGAGAATGGTGCATTTGAAAGGTGGGACATAAATGAATGACTGAAGGGTAGCTGCAACTTCTCATCAACCTTGACTCCAGTTAATGATCTGAAGACTGCTTGTTATCTTGGGGACTAGTGAATCAATTCACTTGCCAGTTTTAACAAAAGACTTTTGCTCTTTAGAACTTAGAGTTACAAAAATTAATAGAATAAGTATAGCACAGAGACAGGAGTTGACAAGGATTTTTTAGCACTACAAGAATCCTCGCTATTACATTACGACCACATCAAATTCCATGGTCTTTCTTCAGTCAAAAGATAGTAGGAGGCAAGGGTGTAACTTATCATAGGTATGAATAACTAATTATTAACACATTATCTCCTTTCATGACTTAGCACTTTGAATATATGCTGCTAGATTTCATGATTCAGATTTTTGAAGGGACTAAATAAATACAAAAATTAAAACATTTAGTCCTGGGTATGCCATTAGTTAGAAATGCAGACTATACAAACAAAACTATTTGGAGCAAACTACTCAGCAAAACACATTGCAAAAGAAAGCTTACAAGTAATTAGATTCCCAGAAAAAATTTCATCACAGCTGCTTCAGCAGTTAAAAAAAGACAAGTATCAAAGTTTCTTAAACATTGCTACGTAATGGTTTACATATTTCTCCACTGTGCTTGAGAAGAATGAAGACTTTTAAAATTATTCTCAAGCAAATGACTAACCTCTTTATTAAGTGCTACTGTACTCACTGATATTGTCTTCACCACTAGACAATGACTAAGCTATCTTTTGAATCATAGCTATGTACCTGTATAAAAGCATTACCGTGATACAGATACTGTACTATTCTATTTTTAAATTTTCATAGTATTGTCCACTTTTATATTACGTGGTCTTTGAAAAACTATCTACAAGAAAGAACATCTTTATGCACATGTGAGCTTAAATAAAAAGACTGAAGTTGAGGTCAAAGGTATTTTCATTGCAGTATGTTGTAAGGATGAATGAAAGATTACTTTGAACTTGAAGCCAATAGGACATCCAGAACTAAGTATTTTTGTTATAGATGCAAAACCTGGAACCTGGAATTGTTGCTAGCTGCTTCAGAAGCACTAAGAAAACCAGAAGTTGAGTAAGCTGGAGTAAGATGATATAGCTTTCAGTGCTTGGCACACTTATCATTCTTGGACGAATGTTTGCCAAAAGCAAATATGGTTACTGAGGTGTTGTGACATGGTATAATTGACACAAGACCTTTGGAAACCTAAGCAAATTGGTTTGGGTTGTGACTGGATATGTTGCATAGGCCACATATGAACACATGAACAGTTGCATTGCATTACAGAAGTAGTGGGTGAGGTCATAAGACTGGATTTGATATTGAATATAAAGCAACATTCAGAAGACCAAAGTTATTTCCACAATTTTTAAGAGTTTGACAGTAGTTGTTGTTGGAGTAAGTTCATGTCTGGTGAGCTGTGTATAGAAGACCTATGTCTGTATGGTTATGCACAGTCTGATTTATGAAAATGTGGGGGTTTATGCTAGATGAGTTTTTGTGGGTGACATACAAATGCTCTTCACACCGATCATTGTTTCAAAATATTCTTGTAAAGCTGTTTTGAGGAATTGAATTTGGAGGTTGGTTTGGTTTTTGAGGGTTCTCCTGTTTGTGTAGATCTCTCTGCTTCCAGTTTGTGAGTAGGATGCTTCTAAGTCTATAAAAACCAGGACTCTGCTAAACACTCCCTTTTTTATAGCCTGTCTAGACCTCTAGAAATTGGGAGTGTCCAGCACTTTAACAACTGATGGCTGAGTGTGTGTGTGTGTGTATAGCCTTGGTTAACTGTATAAATGCCATCTCAGTCCTTAACTCTGAGTTCTTGGCACTAGTCAATGAGTCATTTACTCTTAAATTTACCAGCAAGTGCAATGAGGGATATCTCACCAGGTCCACTGTACTGTACCACTAGCAAAAGGTACACCAGCCAGAATCACCATAGATTCATAAAATATCCGGAATGGGAAGGGACCCACAAAGATTAGTGAGTCCAACTCCTGGCTCTGCAGGAGCCTCCCTGAGTCACACCATGTGCCTGAAAGCATTGTCCAAACGCTTCTTGAGCTTTGTCAGGGTTGGTGCCATGACCGCTTCCCTGGGGAGCCTGTTCCAGTGCCCAAACACCTTCTAGGTGAAGAAGGTGTTTATTATTTTCCTAATATCCAACCTAAACCTCCCCTGACACAGGTTCAGGCCATTTCCTTGGGTCCTGTCACTGATCACCACAGAGAAGAGATCAATGTCCCTCCTCTTCCCCTCACCAGGAAATTGTAGGCTGCAATGAGGTCTCTCCTCAGTCTCTTCCAGGCTGAACAAGTGACCCAAGTCACTCCTCATACAGCTTTCCCTCGAGGCCCTTCTCCATCTTTGTTGCCCTCCTTTGGGTGCTCTCTAATACCTTTATATCTTTATTACATTATGGCACCCAAATGTGCCATACACCCAGCACTCAAGGTGAGGCTGCCGCAGAGCAGAGCGGGACAATCTCCTCCCTTGTCCAGCTGGCAACACTGTCCCTGATGCCCGCCAGGACAGGGTTGGCCCTCCTGGCTGCCAGGGCACTGCTGGCTCGTACTCACCTTGCCATCCGCCAGCACCCCCAGGTCCCTTTCATTGTATTTAGTGCAGGGCTTTCTTTTTTCCCCCAGCCATGAGATACCAGCAGAGTCCCCTTGCACAGCTGTGTTTAACTATGACATCAAAACAATCTAATTAAAATATGCTCATGTGCTACCTGTAAGGGACTTTAGCAGAGCAGAATAGTTCTGATCTTGTCTAAAAGATGTCAGCTCTATGTACATAGCCAGCCTGTTTGCTAAATGCCACTGCCTTCTAACCTGAAGAGAGCTGTACATCTTCATTTTACTGACAGGTGTTCTAATACATTTGATTGATGCTGGTTATATTACTAATGCAATCTGAATGTTTTATCTGGAAAGTATTTCTATTTTTTTTAAGTTCCCTGGATGGATTTTAACAATCATTCACCAGTTTTCAGTAATGTTACTACATTGTTTTGGTAGAGAAGGTCACAGCTGGAGTGTGATGTAGTTGGGGTTCTCACAAGGGAACAGACAGCCAGTGGAGAGGAAAAAACGATGTTTCTGCTTTCTTAACCAGACATTTTTGAATTCAACAAAGATCTTCCATGCTGCCCTCCTAAGAATTTTAAGAATTAACATTAAAAAGAGTTAACCGGAACAAACCAGTGGCCTACAAATGTGAACTCCACTGTCTCAAAATCTGTAAGGTAAAATAAGGGAAAAGTAGATGGGATAATTTTCTGAAAGAATGGACAGATGATGAATATGATTCTTTGGAGTCCTAATAACATCAACAAATTTGCATGTTAACTTTTGGGAACATCAAATGTGAGAAGTCATTAGCAGCTTCCTGGCAATCACACAAAATCAGAAGGCATTATGTCCTTGTCCTCATGACAGAAAACAGAAGTGACAAAAAATTCATTTTTTCCGTAAGACAAGAGCTTGTCCTGATGTACAAAATGAGAACTTCTAGGAAGAGACACAGCAGGGAGAGACCTTCCTCTGTTGCCAAGTCTTTCAGCCTGGGAAACCCACACAATTCCCAAATCCAGCTCCAAGACACATCTGGCCCAGGCTGGAGCAGTGTGTGGTGGCCACCTTGGAGGTTTTGCTCCCCACAAAGCACAGGGAAGGCTGTGCTTCTCTTGATTCTTTCCTTTCCTTCCTCACAGACATATCCCACTGTTGGGGGCTGCGGGGATTTTAAACACCGAGAAATTATTTTTTTTTTCCCATGACTTGACTCAGCAAAGTTTTTGAGGGAGGAGAGCCTGGTTAATTTGTTCTGAGATCACGGGGAAGTTTTTGACCTGGTGGGATATTTAGAGCCAGGGATTACAAGGGTGGATCTTCAGCAAATCATTCCTAGTACAGTCTTGGGGAAATCATGCCTGTTGGTGGATTTCTGACTTTCTGATCCTTTGAAAATTTGTACTTGTGGGTGACAGTGGTCACACCAGTATCCTGGGTGCAGCTGGGTCTGAGCTCACAGTCATCTGCCTGGCTGCATCCATTGGGGTGAGCACTAGGACAGGGCACAGACTTGTAACGTCTGTTTTGTTTTATTGGAGTTGTCACCTGTAACAACCAGTTTTCCTCTTTGCAAAACCTGGGCATGAGTCAGGGCTTGCAGAAGCCACTGCTCAGTCCCAGCAGTCAGAAAGAATGAGACTATAGAGTACAGCAGGAGATTGTCTGGAGGTGTGGACTGAGCTGTGTTGTGCCATTTGCTCACAGAGCCCCCCAGATGAACACCTGCCTGGGTGAAAAGGTTGTGCTGGGGGTGCCCAGGTGGGGGATGTTCATCCTGCAAGCGGCGCTGCAATGACCCCTGTAGCTGAGGAGGGAGAATCGAAGGGCTAAGTAAAAACTGCTCCTGAGACTCAAGGATGTTGACTGCCATTGGCATGCGACTTTAAGAGACCCCAACAATAAGCACCTCAGTGATGCACTCAACTATGTAAAGTGATCTTAAAATGCTTGCTGTCTTGCAACCAGTAGAAATGTTGAAGTAGCAGGCAGGGAGATGGGGTCCCTTATTTTTCTGGACATTTTGGAATTGTTTCAGCTCTGACAAAGCAAATCCCATTGTGAATGATGAACTTGCTTTAACTCTGCTTGCAAGGGGTCATCCTAAAACTGAGAGGTAATCCTGCCTATAACTCTCTGCTAAACTAAGGTGTGCTTCAGTCCAGCTGCCAAAAAGGAAAAAAAGAAGAAAAAAAAAAGGAGAGGGGGAGTTTATTGTTTATTAAACTTATTAAAACAAAACAAAACAAGAATGTTGAAATTACTTTTTTTTTAAAAAAACACTTAACTGGCTGGATTTGAACTAGCTGTTTATTGGAAAAAGTTTATTTTTTCTCTCTTGTTTTTAATCCTGTTGATGATGAAGTATTTTAAGGAGTATTTTTAAATTTTTCTTTCTTACTATAACATTTTCCTTCTTCTTCACCCTCTTCACTCCATGCTTTATATTTACAGAAAACATCAGGTAACAAGGCAAGCCTGGCTTCTGACTAAAAAGGTATTTTAGCCAGAGATTCATTAGTGTGTATAAAAACAGCCAACCTTGTTTAAAGGCACTTCTTACACAAGAAGAAAGGGGTTCAATTACCATATTTCATTTAAAGTGAAGATTAAACATCTTTACCAGGACAGTGCCCTAATCCCATGAATCCTATTTATGTTGAAATGTAGTGCTATTGGCAATAAACAGCAATTTGAGAAGTCATAACCCAAGGAAATAATTGTCAAGTGACTTTAGAGCTCCCTATAAATTTCCTCTTCATGACTTTGGCAGTAGTGTTCAACAACAGAGTTAAATATTTGTTTTAGGTGCTCCTGCCTTTAACAGACTAATTAAAAAGATGGAATTCTTTGATTCTATCTCAAATAATTTTACTTCTAATCTCTCTCAGGCAAAGTCAGCTCTATAAATGGAACTAAACAGATTTTTTTTCCGAATAGAGACTTTACAGTATAGCAATAAATTCAAGCACTGGGAAAGTAAATGCAACTGAAGTACCCTTAATGATGCTATTGTGTAGTTGTTATGGTTATAATCCCATTACACAGACCTTTACCTTGAAGGTCATAAATTCTTTGAGAAATAATACTAATGGGAAGGTGCATTACTTAAACATTGTGTTTAAACATGACAAAAAAGAAGATGATTTAAGTTTGAGAAACCAAGTCACACTAACTGAAGTAGTAATAATGGAGGGAGATTAAACTTTTGCCTATCATGCAAGCCTTCTAAATTTGTATTTCCTGCGAAACTGCGCAATGGAGCTGTTCCCAGATCTACTTCTTGTAATTTGCATCACACGCATGCCTCGAACTTGGCATTAAGGATCAGGACCCCATTCTGCTCTACACCCGCAAACTTAAAAACAGTACCTGAACCAAAAATTGTCAGTCTAAACACCTGACCCACTGCCCAGTGAAGTCAATGGAAGATTTTTCATTGATTTTAATGATTTAGTTCAGGAGCTAGGTAAGTATTTCTACGACAAAAATCAATATTGTCCCACAGTGGTAATGTTTTCATGTGCTTCTATTGATCCTTTTGACATTGATTACAGGATACCTTGGCACTGTCAACATACCAGGTTTTAACAAACTGATTTGATTTATTAACATTTATTAACACCATTTGATTAACATCTGAAGTAGCAAGTATTTATCAAATGTCAGTAAACAAATGTTCAGCAGATGGATCACCACAAAAAGTGACTTGTTGCACAAGGTAAGCTGAAGTTCAATAGGAAAAGGCTTTCTGTAAAACCAGTTTATGTGAGAGCCCTACATGAAATGCACATCATAAGCTGGGTACTGAGAAACTGCTTTTTTTTAACCAACTATATCATCAGGTCTAAAAAAATATTCTTACTTCTCCTGGATTACCTTAGTTTACTTCCTTACATGAATGGTGAAGAAAACATTGCCATGACAGCAGGGCCATAAAAATTATGCCCAAGTCTTTAAATCCAATGGAACTTGCTTAGTCTGTCAGTTATGGTTTATGATTTTATAACCCATCTTCTAAATGAATACAGTGAAATGCATCATTCTCATTCAGAAAGACTGCAATCCATTGCTGTGTTTGGAGCATCTGACTTACAAATGGCAGTCCTGGGGCATCAGAAATGGGACTGGTTTTCAGTGATATTTACAATGTGATTGTTCAATTGACAGCTCTGTAATTTAGCTTTGCCCCTTTATAAACCAAGCAAAACCCTTCAGTCATTTCTTGAGAATGACTCTCTGAAGTCTCTAATTCAACTTGATTTTTGTATGGCTGTTTGAAAAATAAATAATTCATACAATTTAACAATTATATTGTAGTAGTCTAGTGGTGCATAGCTTTCCTACTACATGATCAAAATCTACTCTTTTAGGACATCAGACTCTTCCACATGATATTGTTTCTCAGTTTACTAACAGTTGCCAGAATGATCCCCAAGTTTAAAATATCATTTTCTCCCTCTGAAAGGATCTTTTTCTCCTGGAAGAATATTTGAAACCTTTCAAAATTTTCCTGATCCAAACCCAAAACTACAAGTTATATCTGACACAGACTAGGATGGGTTACATTCATTTGTGTTTTCCAAACCAATGTAAAGCCTAATTTGCTAATTGAATTGGTAATAATTTATCACACATAACCTGTTACAGTATGAATGTCACTAACAGTTAAACCGATCATAACAAAAATGTGGATATCATGTAAATCTTATCAGGATCACTAAAATAATGGGACTTTTGTTTACAAGGTGTCGATTGGTTTTAGAAGCTTTGATAATGACTCCAGACAGTCAATAAATACAGAGACTTTTACACAGCCAGTAGGAGCCGAACTAAACTATCTAATCTTTTTAAAATGACAGACAACACAATGAACTCTGAACTTAATCCCCTCCAAACAGTAAGGAGACAGTTCAGTGCTTAAAGTACTATTCAAACTCAAACCCTACATTAAAACAAAATCATTAAGTGTCTGATTCAAACACACAGGAAAATTCAGAGGTAAGGCTGATTTTCCTTCCCATTGTGCCTGGGCAGTGGTCTGTGGTGGGCTCCAAGTCTGTCGGTTGTCTTGGGCAAGGAAAACACCTCTGTGCCTTTTGTGAGTTTGTAGTCAAAGCTTTAAAAAACCCCTCTGCAAACCCAAAGCCTTAATTACTTTTTGTCTCTATAAAGCAGATTTTCCCCCGTATGTTTTAAGTCAGACTTGGGGGACAACACTATATGCTACATTTCAAGTTGCAAAATTTACCCTGTTGAGCTCATAACCTCTGAAAATTATACATTGCCTCTAAGAGGAAAAGGAAACTGTAAATGTAAAGCTTATGCTACTCCAAGAGATGGGGGAGGAGGGTGGCAGGTCATGGCTAACATACAAGTTGTGTATATGTAAGCATATAAATATATTAAATTGCCCTTTATTTCAGCTCATAAATTTTTGAAATAGATAATAGGACCATCCAACTGCAGGGCAGTTTAATCTACTAGTAATAAAGTAAGAGAAGAGAAAATAAAATTATCCTTTAAGTTATCATTAGCAATTCTTCTGAGATAATTGTTTGCTTTTTAATATCATTAGAATCTCTATTTGCAGTGCAAATCTGAATCCCCCCAATACTGCTGAAGGTTCACTATTACCCTGTTTTCCATGGATTGCATCTTGTGTGTGCCTTTTATTAGTTTGTCTTATAAATGTACCTCTCTGGATAATGAAAAGAGGAATTAATCCATTCTAACCTTTTCAGAGCGTCCCTCTTGCTTCCTAATGTAAAGCCTGATATGAAAAATGTTTTTGTTTTATTCTTAACATGACCCAGATATCTTTAATGTCTTTCCTGGCTAATTGGAGATAGGATGTGTTAAGTATCTGTATTTGTTATTAATTCCACTGAATAGATAATGTTTCCTGAAATCTTTTTGATGCCTTTTGGTATCTCAGTTATATTGCTGTATGCAAAGGGAAAATACAATTTAAATAATCATCTGGACTTTAAATAATAGATATTTTAATTACCAAAATCTGCTTACATTGTAGAATGCAGTTTGTTGTTCTACAATTTTTAATTTTGTTTTGTAGTATCCTCATTGTCTTGGTAGGTTTCAGTATGTGAATGGCTTCAAATATTTTATGTTATTAACAATGATTCTTAAGTCAGGAAGTTCTGATATTTCACTATCTGGGTTTTGCCACAATTAATTATTTAATCTTGTCTTTCCTGCAGTGCTTGATGAGCAGACTACAGCTTCTTGTTGTTGAGTTGTCACACAGACAACCTACATTATCAGGACAGCCTAAATCTTACAATGGATTGTTACTGAGAGATGTGATATCTGTGTTCTCAGGATGAGATCAACCAGCAGAGGTGAGAGTGTGAGTATTTATTTGGCATCAATGTGTGATATTTTAAATAATTTTCTAAAGTCTGAATTTACATTAACCGTATAGAAACTCTATCTTGATTTCAGACTCCAGTTATGCTAATAGATTTTGCTAACTGAACACATTTCAAGATATTCTAATTAAAAAAAAAAACAAACCTCTAAATCTTTACTTTAGAATATTTTTTGTATGTTTCACTGACAAGGTTTTGATAATCAGTACTTTCTCGGGTGATCATTTGTGGCAGAATTAGTGGAATTTAATGACAGCTTATTACACAGCACTTTTCCTTTGCAAGAGTTGCCTTTCGTTTCCATCGTTGCCTAATTACTGTTTCCTGAATCAGAGAATAGTTACATGATTCATAATGAAAAAAAAAGGAAGATAAAGAACCAGAGCTCTGCCAGGTCTGTGCTGAATGAAAATCCACAACTGCCAACACATTTGGCTTCTGTTTTTTAACTTCTTAATGTCTTTAAAACTTTTCTTAGTCATTCTAATAGATTGCTTCCTAAATCTGCCCCTGGTTAATTCCTATGCATTTAAGGACAAATACTGTAGAAAATGTTACAAGAGGAAAGTTTGTGTTAAAGAACTACACAACTGGTTGTGAATAACATCTAACCAGTATCCAGCTAGAGCAGAACCTACAAGTGTCTGTAAGATACACAGCAGCATCTTTTACTCTCAGAAGCTCCTTGGTACATGCTTTCTCTCCTGTTCTGTTTCCTCTACCATGTGTTTCCAAATTCACTGCATTTGGGCTGTGCCATCACACATCAAGTTAAAACTAAGATTGGTTGAAGGCATTTGTATTTTTTTTTCTCTATTTGTACCAGTAGTAGCAATGAAGGGGTGTAAGACAGCTGAGTGATGCCTTCTGGCATTGGGGGCAAAGCATCCTTGGCATGGGCCGGAGGGCAGAGAGCTCCCAGGCTCACCGTTTCCCCTGGCTGTGGACATCCCCAGTGCCCTTTATGTAATCCAGGCCCCCAGCTCTCCTCACCGCGGTGGAGCAGTGGGAACGCCTCCTGGGCTGGCTGTGCTGCTCACGGCTGGCTCATGACTTGGAGGGCCAAGCTGTGCCATGTCCTGGGGTGCTCTGGAGCGCACTGCTGGGGCTGGCCTGGTGACATTTGCGTCCTGGGCTGTGCGTGTGCTGCTGTGTTGGGGCTGCCTGCAGTGATTCCGTTTCAATTCTTAAAGCGTGGAGCTCTCCTATCATTTGCAGCAGCCTCCCAGCATGGTGTTAGCCCCCTGTGTGGCTCAGTACCGGTGTCTGGGGAAGTCCTGCTCTCCTGAATGGAAACCAAGTACTGCTTTTTGGATAAAATCCCGGGTGTGCCATGGCCAGTGAGCCTCCAAACCAAGAAGAAAGATAAAGGTGTGACTTCTTTTTCCTCCAAGAAGAACAGCATTTACCGTATCTTTTATTCCAAACCGTGCAGCAATTTCCCAAGCAGCACTTAGAAGTTTCCAAATTTTTTAATTCATCAGACCCTGCCCTTACTTTGCCTGACTGTGTGTGTATTTATAGGAGTGTAACACTAAACCAGATTTGCCTTTGTTTTTGTGATTTATGCATTTTTTTTTCTTCAACAGGAAAACATTCATTACCAAATGCTGTGAGAACAATACAGTAACTGGAGGTTATTTTATATGAAAATATTGTTGATTGTTCCTCCCCTAGAAATCTCCCTTGGCAGCTCACTTCCTGCCAAATGAATCAGCAAAAGCTGCTCATGAAAGTTGTTAATATATAATACAATCACCCAGCACTGCACTTGCTCCTTATCTATAAAGTCCTTTTTTGATCAATGATTCACATCACCTTTTGATTATAGTCTCTGAGCACAAACAGTTTCTTAATATAAATTAATGGCCTTGGAATTTCTAAATAAACATTCCCTTTTGTTTAGCATCATTTCCTATTTTTGTACCAAAACAGAGTCTTATTGCAACTGTTCAGTTTTCACTGGAAAAATTGTTTGTGGCCCGGAATGTTCTCAAAAAACAAGCAGTTCCTTTCAAAGCTAATAGTGTTGATTTACAAGGTCTAACATGTAGTGTTAATTGAATATAGCTATGAAATATTACAAAAAAGCAGCTAGTGTGGTGTGATACTTTAAATAATGATTCTTGTACTCATTTACTGGAAAAGATATTTTCTCTTGAAGTGTAGTATTATTTGGCAATGTTGTTTGCTTGGTTGCTTTTATTTCTTCTTTCACAGTAATAAAACCCAGCTATCTAAGCAGCAGATAGTCAAGGTACTTCCTTTAGATTTCCTGATCACTGTTAACACTATTAAATAGTTAGGCATGGGCTCTTCGGCAAAATGAATACTGAAGATTTCCTCTGGCCAGATCTGACTAGTAGGACAAAATACCAACCATCACACAGTGGTAACCTAATGGTAACTGTTCCCTCTTACAAACTTCAGAGAAGCATGAGTGGAGAATGTAGCAGAAGCATAAGCCTGACCTGCATAGAACTGGTACAAAAAACTATCTGATAATATTCCTTTCTAAGGCAGTTATTTCACTTAAATCAATTAGGTGGAGTTCTAACTAAACTGAAATAAGAACCTGAGAGACTGAAAATGCCTATGGAGATATTTAGTTTAATTAATTGCTAGCTAAAGTGATTCAAGCCTATATTCAGACAAGGTTGGGGTTTTTTTCCTGAAGTATTAAAAGAATATAGGCCATGACAAAAATGATCAAACTTCTAAGCGAGTTGTTCATAGTAGTTTCAATTAAAGCATTTCAGTTTGCAGTGAGAATAGACTCAGTGGGCACCATGTCTGTCACTCACTGTGGCTCAGCTGACAGAGCAACTCATCAGGCTGGGATCACCCACCATCACCAGTCAGCTGTCCATCATGCACTCATCCTAACCTCAGAAGTAATTTTAATTTCTGACTCGTTCATACCCCAAACTAGAAAAGGGGCTGTTTTTCTCAGGAAAGTTCTGGGTTACATAAGGAATATAAATGCTGGGGCTAAGACTGGATGCTCTTAAAAGTGTGGAGAAAAAGAAGCCTCCTGTTCAAGGAAAATAATGTCCTCCAGAACAAGCTCTGTAACAGAGCTCCTCATTGCCTACAAAGAAGCAAAGCCCTCAGGCTCCCAGGGCACATCCTTGACTCAAGGTTTTAGTCGATGCCTGTTCCTTAAAAGCACTAGTAAGCAGAGAGAAATTTTTTTTATGCATCAGTGTCTTGTTCTGTAGAATGATAAAGATGCTACTTTGTAGGCTATCACCCAATATTATTAAAGTATTTCCTTCAAATAGGAAATTCAAATGCTGTGCTAAAAAATATGGTTTGTATGTTGCAACGAAAATGAAATAGTACTTGTTCTTCAATGGCACCAAGCATTATATAACCACATAACGACAGTGACTCTGCTCTCCTTCCCAGTGCAGATAGAAGTGCCTCTCTTCAACCAGTTGTTTCAATCCCTTTCTTGACTCCTACAAAGATAACATCAGCACCAGCTGAGGATCTCTGCAGATATTTTTAGGCACTTGTTAGATGTCAGTGAAATGTCAAAAGCAGTTAGTGATGCACTGCCCTCCTAATGGAAGTGAGGTGTGCTGTTCTGACAATTTATTATAAAAAAATCCCCAGGTGTAAATGTGAAATAGAACATTGTTCATTCAGTATTTCGGTGAAGATTGTTATATACACTGTCCAATTCTTAAATCCAGGGTAATTAAAACAAAAACCCAATGTATTTATGATATTGACTACTATTCAGAAAGTGTAATTCACTTAAATGCTCTGAAATAAAAAAGGTAATTTCCCTGCTGATACCTAATGATATTAGGCAAAAAGGTAAAAGGTGAAAAATGGTAGTGGTAATTCCATCATCTCCTTATCTGCCTGTTTTCCCCCAGAATTGTTCGATAGGGTTGTTGCCACCATGCTTCATCTGACAGGTAGAAACGAGTCTGGCCATCTGAAAAACAGGCACAAGGGGAACAGGAACAACCAGTTCAGTTTCCAGGGAGAATGAGCTGGTTTGCAAGGGTCCGTTTTGGGGATGAGCCCAGGAAAGAAGGCAGTAGCAGAGCAGGAGATGCCAGAGAAATGACTAAGGCATTGTTGCCCTTGTGGAGGGATGTAAGGGGGAGATATCTGGGCAATGACCAATGAACTAATTTGTTATGGATGGCATTGCATGTGAAAATTATCTATAGTAATTCCATTTGAGGGTGGATGTTTCCCCCATTCTCTCTTTTCCATTAATCATTCAAAATGGATTCCAATACAACTGGGAAAGAAAATTAAACAGACCCAAAGCTGCTAATCCTGCACTGGCAATTTTAAAAAAAGGAAGTAATCTACACTGGAAGTGCATACTCAGTAGGGACTCTATTCTACAGGACATTACAGTTTTTGTAATGGTCATGTGGGTAAAATGTATTTTTAAAGTATCAACACAGGCAGGCAAGATTTAAACCAGCACTTCTTGGCCCTCTGGTATCCCATTACAGCTGGGGAAGAGTAGGAATTAGGGGAGGAAAGGGAGAAAGGACGTGGTGAAAGTGGTTTTGCTTTAGATAAGACTCTGCATCCTGTTTCACAATCTTGTTGATAATTTGCCTCAATTTCCCCTCTTGCTCTCTTCTGAGCTGTGAACCATTTTCACAACTTCAGCAAGAAATAGGTGTTTTGGATCACTTTCTCAAAGGATGATTGGAAAGATGGCAGCAGCTGTCCTTATAGTTTTCAGGGCCTGAGGTTTCTGCCTGTCCAAATAATGAAATACTTCCTTCACAGAAATAGCGTTGAGTTTAACCAGCACAGAAAATACCTCCCCATTTTCTGCCAGGGACTTCTAGAAGATAAATACCTTCTCAGGCTTCTTGACCTGGTTAAATCTGAACTAGTGTAAGAAAGATACCTCAGAAATAATAACTTCTACTCTCCTTTTCTGCATGGAGAGTACCATAAATTAAAAAAAAAAACCCAACAAAAACTTAGCATTGTCTTTGCTGACAATCTATTTAGTTGCAGCCTCCAAGTATGTTATGTATAGTTGTGAAGCAAAGATACACTGTTCTGCCAGAAGCTGATGCCATGTGCCTATACTGAATTTATCTCTTTGTCTTTTTACAAAAATACTTTATTTCCTTGAACAAGGCAGTTCCCTAAAGCCTTCAAGCCCAGCTGGAAAAAGGAAAAGCTCCTGTATGACTGAGAGATGTAGAGGTTGGGCACATCTAATCAGCACTGGAATTATGGTGGGGAGGAGCAGAAGCCAGAAGTGGGGAAGGGGAGCATAGGTGGGACAGACAGCACAGGGTAGATGCAGGGTCATCTGCAGCAGAAAGGGCTTTTGGCAGGTGTTAATGCACTCCTGCCCACAGATCTGAGGTCAGATACAGATCCACCACTGTACCCTGGATCCTCCTCTGGATGTCATGGTCTTAGACTGGTTCAGTGGGGGTGTAAAACACTCTGGAGAGCTGAGCAGCCGGGCCCGGTGCAATTTGGTCTGATCCTGTACAGAGAACCAAGGCATTTCAACACCCCCTGCCACAACCAAAGAGACTGTAATATCTGCCTATTTCTTGGTCATTCACCTTTGTGTTTGTCTGCTTCTTTTTACATTGTTTTGCTTTGTTATTAAACATATATATTTCCAGGCAGCTGTGATACTAACAAGAACATTTGCACAACAGAGTTTATTTTGGTTGGTTGATTTCCTAAAGCAAGCTACTGTTTAAATTTTTGGGAAAGGAGGAAGAAATTCTAGCCAAGAGTTGAACTCATATAAAATCACATATATATATTCCTAAAAGCATTTTGTATAAATCATCATGCTTCCATCACAGCATTCTATTTTTATTGCCAGCCACAGTGTGTGATGGCTGGACGTAGATGTCTGAGGCATCTCTGAATTACCTGCCCTGCCTCTGCTCTGCCACAGTGGCAGTAGATGTACTTTCCTCTATCACATGAATAAGCTTAAGCTTATTACAATATTTGCATTTACTTTCACAGTGTCACCTCATAATTGTTAAATTAATACTGAATCCAGTGACTGTTAAGATTAGAATGAGCAGTTACGATATTCATCCTTTTACCTGCATTTGTGTGACATCCAGTGGCTGGATGGGTCAATCACAGGTTCCCATTTCTGGTGAAAAGTGTAAAAATTAGTCACAACTCCATGTAGAACATGAAAGCAGGAAATGTATTGCATGGTAATGCTAACAGAGCAATTTCTCAATTTGGGTTCAAAACTAAACTGGTGATTAAAGCAGCTTGTTCAAGGAAACACATTGCAAATTTGTACATAGCCTTAACTCACTGCAGCCTTTAGTGTTTTTTCCCACTGCTACCGATGTGAAATCACCCTCCTCACTGTTCCTGCTGGGCACAGAAAAGTGAATAAACTATATATCACCCTGCTCAAAAAAGAGTAATCTCTGTTTCTCTGCATTTAACTGTTGACTGCATCATGAGTTCCTGGATGCATCAATTTTGTCAGGAGCAGTACTGAGATTAGGAGCCAAATTTTGATTAAAACCCTTGAAATATTTAAAAACCCAAAATATATTAAGTTTGACTATCCAAATAGTATTGAATTAGGCTTCTAAATAGTTGTTTAAGCTGAAGATCTAGAACTCCAGTCTCATGTTTGAAATAACTGCCTGAAACTAAAGTAATTCATGGCAGTTGTGTAAAGTGTTTTCTTTGCCATCATCATGATAATGACATGACAGCAGCACGGCTCTCAAAATTTGTTTATCCATTTTTTTCCATGCAGGTAGTGAATTAGTAACAGCTTTTTTTATTGCTCACACATACAAAATCCACAGTTATTACAGAGTATTTTTTTGCAATTTGTTATTACAAGTAGTAACTACTAATGCTGAAAAATTATGAGTACACAAATGTTTTTGTGTTTTTCTAATCTGCTTTACAAGATCCATAAACCTTTTTCATAAATCCAGCTAAGTCCTTGTGTGCAAGATTTTTATATAGCAAAAGGAAAATAGATTTGTTTTAAAAAATATTTTTAATCTCATAAAGCTTAACAGAGAAATTAAGCATTGATGTCTAGTGTCTGAAATTCCTTTAAAGTTATGTTGTCAAAATGACTAGATTTCAGGTTTAATACTTATTAATGATGAGCTATTTCAAGGATGTAAAATTATTATTTTGGCAGTAAATTTGTTGTTAAGATAAATATATTGGACACACACACACAAAAAAGGCCATGCAAGCCTGGGTACTGCATACAAGGCAAATGTTGCCAGCAGACAGGAAAACAGCAGCTGTGCACCATTCTTGGACACAAAGTTCTCAGGAGTCACGAGGTTAGCACAGGATCTTTTTTTTATGCCTGGTTTTGCTGACTACAGAGTCTCTTAGTCAACTATAATAATCAGAATAAAAGTCCTTTCCTAAAGTTAGGTTAGTTTTATGCTACTCTATGGCAAGGAAAAGTAAGTTAAATCTGTCAGAATTGTACCTAGAAGAAAATAAAGATCAGATATATGAAAATGCCCTTGCTGAGATCCAGTCCTTTGAGCTGCCTCTTGGAACCACCCTAAGGTATGCTTCTTTTTGATAATATTATACTCTTCATGATGGATGTGTTCCATTCTATCGCTGTTCTTTCAGTCAGCATAATATATTAGAAACACTGTTTTCCTTACCCTGAAGCCTACAGGAAAGCTGAGTTTCATTTCAATGTTATTGGCCCTAAGTGAAAAAATACAAACCAAGGTCATCTACTTCGCTCTTTCTTTTCTCCAGGACAAAGTGATCTGTTACTGATGGCTGGTTGCAGATTTAGGAGAAAAGAAAATGCTCTTAAAAATGAAAACAAGGGGAAATTTTCTCTTTTGTGTAGCAGTGTTTTTAGTTTGAAGTTAACAGCTACATTTTTAAAGAATTAACTGCTTCTTATTCTTAAATTTTTAATAAATGCAACTTTTATTTTAATCACTAAAGACACAACTGCTTAAGGTTTTACTGTTGATAGTTCTAAATATCTGAAGATTTAAATTTTTTTTCATTTGCAGCTTAGGGAAACTGTTTAATGGTAAAAGTGCAACTGAAAAAATTCCTCTGCATAGTTGTCCTTAAAAAAAGTAATACATAAAAGATTACAATGTAATTTGTCTAGATATATTCTCAGTATTTGTAGAAGAGTTTTAAAAATAGTCTGCCTGGCACTGTAGGCGTCAGGTTGCAGTAACGATTAGGCTAAAAAAAGAAAATTAAATTTACCCTGAAAAATGTGTCAATCTATAACTTCAGCATTTTGGTGATGGGGGAAAAAAGGAATGTGGGAAGATCATTACTGCATTTGAGTGATGTCTTGAAGGAAATATTACAAGTGGTAGGATTTTTCCTTTTTTTTTTTCTTTCATCATGCACTTTGTAAGCACCGATATATACCTTTAGAATAGTCCTTGTTGATTTAGTAGGTGTCATCAATAAATTCATGTGAATCAACACTGACCGTGATAAAGGCACGAGCACAGACAAGATGTGCACCATCTCCAGTGCCATTTATCAACTCGTGTGCAGGTGTAGTTGCACCAGAGCAGGAGAGATGATGAGCTTGATAACAGTAACTGGAAGGGTGTTAAATGCAATTGTAGACCTTGATGCATTGACGCTTGTCAGATGTGCCAGTTCTTTACTGGAAAAAGTAGCTACACATCCCCCTGAAGTTTTACATGTCTGGCCTATTTCTTTACACGGGCTTCCCACTTGTGTGCAGATAACTTTACCCAGAAAGCAGGTGCATCCTGTCTCCTGAGCATGCAAAACCCAAGGATTAGTTAATCTTTGGCCACAGGCCACGAAGTGTAAAATTTAAAGAGAAAGTAGGTTATTCCTCCTTCATTGACACACGAAGCTTTGCTGTACAAAGCACTAGGAAACGGTATGTCAGTTTCTAGTGAAACACAGCAAACCACTGCACGTAAAGGCGCACTTTTTTGTTTTGGCTTGGTTTTGTTCTATTTCTACCCCGACACCCGAATCTGTATCACATAAAGCATGGAAAGAATGAAGTCAGTGACATAACCTGAATGCAGAAACCCCCGCAGAGCCTCAGGGGTCGGTGCCCTCCCTGTCGGGACGGGCACGGCCCGCGTGTGCGGGACTGGACAAATCAAAACAAACCAGATAAATTGTAATAAAACAAGACCACACCATGAAACAAACCAGAACCAGCTCAGTGGAAAAGGCCGTGTTGAACCCTGTAAGCCTTCAAGGCGCCTCTGCAGCGCGGCGCACCGGTGCGGGCAGCCGGTCCGTCCGGGAGAGGAGCCGCGTTTTGCGCGTCCCTCGTTTGTCACAGTGCGCTGAGCGGGTGGCAGCGGCTGGCGCCGGGCAGACGCAACCGCCCGCGGTCTCTGCCGGACACCAGTGCCCGGAGATGCCGTGGGGACAGAGGGGCTTTGCCGGGCTCCCCGGCGCAGCCCTTCCCCTGCCAAGGGCCGCGGGGCACCGCCGAGCTGGTACGAACCCGGGGGGCGCGGCGCGGCCCGGCGGGACCTGGGTCTCCTCCCCTGCCCCTGTCCCTCCCTCTTCGCTGCCACCCCGCGCCCCGTGCTCACCGGGACCCGCTCCC
>VYZT01043720.1:45426-77216 GCA_013400735.1 Pomatostomus ruficeps
TCCCCCCCCGCCCCCCGCGCTCCCCGGCCCCCGCTCCCGCCGATCCCCGCCCGGCTCCGCGGCCGCTCCTCCCTCGGCGCCTCCCGCAGCGGCGCGGGCGCCGGGTCCCTCCCATCCAAGATGGCGGAGAGTCTCCCCGAGCATGATCGGATCCTGCAGGAGATCGAGAGCACCGACACGGCCTGCGTGGGACCCACGCTGAGGTGCGGGGCGCGGGGGCCGCGGCGCCGCCAGCGGGCCAAGCTCCCCCGCCCTACCCGCCCGCCAGCCCGGGGAGCCGCGGCCCNGACCGCCGCCCCCCGCCCCGGGCCCTGCGGGACGGAGGAAAGGGGCCGGTGCGGCGCGGCCAGGGAGCGGGGCTGTCACGCCGTGCCGGGGCGCTGACAGGGAAGGGCGGCCGAGCAGAGACGGCAGCCGTGCCCCGGCTCCGGGCTGGCCGCTCCCTGGCATTGTCTGCCGGGGAAGCAGCCGGGCACGGGTGGAGTGCGGCCTCGGGACGGGCCGCCGGCGCTGGGCCCGGCGCCGGTGTGCGGGCTTGGGGTGCCCGCCGTAACCCAGCGCCGGCCTTTGCCGCCCCGCACTTGGGCACGAGTCAGCTCCCTGGGTGTGCCGGTGCCCCCGGTTCTGTGCTGAGAACGGGGCCGAAACCGTGTCATGGGTGGGTGTTGCAGTGCTTAACTATGTAACCTCTAAGGATGCGGTCTGAAACCTACTATCCTGGTCAGTTTCCTTGGAAATGTGACGGTATTTAGAGCATTTCTGATATGCCATGACTTTAGTGGTTTGGTTTTCTGTCTTTTTCCTTCAATTCCGCATACTGCCAAATGGCCTAGCCTGCATGTTGAAGAAAAGGTTTCGCATAACCTTTCCTGTTAGAGGCGAATGTCGAAGTGCCTTTCACTTAGAGCTGGGGAGAGAGGGGCAGGGCCTGTGGAGAGTGAATTGGGTTATAGAGGAAACACAGGGGGAAAGGGGATCTTCATCGTGGAGCTTCACTGATGCTTCCCTGATTAAAGATGTCTGAAAGAAGTAAAAGAGCATAGATAGTAGGCAAACGGGGGAGAGAGAACTGTGAATTTGAATGTTATCTCTTTGAGAAGATACAGTGAGCCTGTGTGCAGAAATCTGGAAAAGGCAGTTTGTGTGGCAGAATGCTGCAAAGCAGTGAGCTGGCTTTTCCTGGAGCGGGAATGGTGCCTGCTGGAGAGTGTGGACGGGGCTGGGAAAGGGTGAATGCAGGGTACATGGCAGTGCTGAGAACTGGTGGAAGAGAAGTTTCTGTTGCGTGCCAGATGGGTCATTTTGCACATCATAGCAATGGATTTTGGGGTTGGCTACGTGTGTCTATAGTGGAACCTCCAAAGCTGTGTGGGAGGTGGCAGTCTGGGCACTTGTGGGAGGCTGGGGCTAATCAGTCCTCTGGGAGCCCCGATGGGGAGTGTAGTGAGGTCATCCAGACATCACACAGGGACCGCTTGCTGGGTCAGTCTGGTCTTGGAGGTCAGCTTGGAGCAAACTGCACTCTGATCTCCCCTCTTGTTCCTTAAACACAGCTGCTATTGGGAATACAGTAATGGAGATGCTGAAGCTGAGCATCACAAGGAGCCTCACCTGTGGGAGTCTGCGGGCTTAGGCTGAGGGAAAGTAGCCAGGATGCTTTCAGACTTGAGTTGTCGCTGGAGGCAGTTTAACCATGTTTCACTTAACAAGCCCAGACAGGTTGAAGCTGATGCCTACAAAAAACCACACCAAAATATGAAATATAATTGCAGTTTTGCTACCATCTCCAGGCTTGGAGCTTATGTCAGGGTAACCTGTGGAAAGGACAGAGAATTAGGCTACACAGCAGAAGAAGGCATGTTTGGGAACCACAGGTGTGGATGGGGGAGGGACTATATGGATCTCTTGTCCATATTAAGCATTTAAAATGTGCCAAAGTTTTTATAAATACTAGCATTTTATTTCTTTTTTTTTTTGCATGTTCCTGTCCTATCATTGACTTTCCAGTAAGGGAATTTTGTGTTGCTGACTTTCAGGATTTTTAGGAAAAAAGTGCATGTTGGTCTGATTTAACCTCTAGTGTTCAATTACAAATAAAAAAAATGAGGTTAAAGACTGGTTACACCTGGCTGAGTGTTTTGAAAGAAGTCCAGCGAATGCCACAGAAATATGCTCCTACTTCCTAAGAACAGCAGTGTTTAGAATCAAAACTTGAGCTGTCTGCTCAGCTCTGTCTGTTACAATTTGTGAATTGCTGTGTGAAACTTAAAAGTCTAAAATCCCACATCTAATTACAAGATCTATTTCAATGAACAGAAGCATGAGCATAAAATGGAGCATTATTTTCTGCATGAGATCTAGGTTTTACTTGCTGAACAATATGAATCAAAGAAATGAGTAATTCTATGTGCAGTTGCATAAGGCTACAACATAAAGTGATCCATTGAGTTCCAGTCACAGAAGCTATTGAAGCCAATTGTCTCATGTAATGACTGAAATTACGTTCATTTCATTATGTGAACTGGAATATTTTTGTAATCTCTGGTCTGTAATTCTGGGTGGATATTTATAGCATTGCCACATGAAATAAAGTACCAACATACCTACTTAAATAGCAGAACAAAAGAAGGGGCTTGAGGTGAGTGGTTCAGATAAGTAGCATGAGGTAATATTAAATGCTGACAATTGTAGGATAGCAAGCTCTGACTTATCCTTAGTTGTTAATATCAAGGTATTAATGTCTTCCTGGTGCATCCATGCTTCACAAAGGAAGTGTACTTTTTTCCTTGTGGGCTGTATGTAGATTCCATGGAAACACATTTTTGCTCCTGCTTTTCTTCAGTGTTTTGCTTGCTGGTTGGGTATAGCTGTCCCTGCCAGGGTGCTGTTTCCTACCCTACTACAAGAGTGGCAGGACTTGTACTTACGATACAAAAAATGATAGCATTTATTGATATATAGTGGTTTTGTGTATAATTTACATGTAAAGAACAACATACAGACTAATCCTGCAGGTGATTTTCTAGTGCTGAGATCTGTCCATAAAGAGGAATGTGAAATCCAGGTCCTTTATGGAAGGAATCAGTGTACAGCTAGTGCAGTTGGGATGATTTACTGTTCAGGACAGTTAGCTCCTAAAGATTGCTCTGCATTTCAAGATATGAAGAGATTGTATTGGATTAAATTAATTTTCTTCTTAGATTTTAACTAGATGAATTTATTCATTTAAATTTGCTGCTATTTTACTTGCATCTCTAAATTCAGTAACACATGCTGAATCATTATAAATGAGACTTAAGCCAACATGCCTTTCATTAAATAGGCAGACTGTGTATATAGCAAGCCAGGATTAATTTTTTTTTTCATCAGACTTTGTGAAACTTTTATCAACATCTTTTTGGCTTTAATAGCTAACAAAATGAGAATAATGACAAAACTTGTTAAAGGCTCATCACTCTCACCTTTTTATACAACATGTTAATATCTTATAATTCATATTGCATACATACTTTTGAACTTCTCTCAGGGAGCACTGTCACATTTCTAATCTTTAGAAAGGCAATGGAAGAAGACAAAAAGAAAGGCAATTCCCATAATTCTCTCAACAACAACAAATCAGAAAGTTAATAGCAAAAAACTTAAGGCCCTCACTGAACTCTGTGTCTTAACACTTCTTGAAGAGTCAGTTGGATATACTGTGGTAGCTAATAAGATAAATTCTCTTCAGAAGAAAATAATTTACCTTATCTCAAAGTTAGTTTATGGTTGGTTGAAATAGGTCAAAGTGGAACTCAGCAGAGTAGAAATTTTTCTGCCAGTGCCCTGGTATACTATGATATGAGCCTCTTTGAGTCTGTAGTAATGTGTAGTATTTCAAAGCATTTTTAAAAAATAAATTAACTCTTAAACTCTAGTTTGGCAATATATTTCATAAGCATGTGGTAGACTTTCTCTAAACACTTCATCTTGTGAGCTTTGCATCATTAAGTCTGCAGTGTTCTGTGATTCCCATGCACAGCCTGTCAGTGGAGTACCTCCATGCCCACCATCAGTTGACTGAACAAAAATACTAAAGTAAAATTAAATATAAAAACTGTGGGGGATTTGATAATGGAAATTTTGTAGCCAGGGTGAAGTTGATAAGGAAGTGCTATGTCTATTGATGTATCTCTAAGTGGGGTGTACTCTGTAGCTTTAACCCACAATCACGGCTTGGACACTGCTCCTCAAAAGTCAGTGTAAAAATGCTTTTAAACAAATTCTCTCTTCCTGAAATCTGTCACCACCAAGCTGTTGCCTGGTAGATGTTAGAGCATCTTCTAGATTGCTCCAAGTTGTGCTGGCCGTGAAACTTCTTTGCAGAGTTATTCGAGAGCCTGCTGTGAAGACATTGTGCTGGCCTGTTGTCTCTGGCTGCAGCAATCACACCCACAGGCGCCGCTCAGTTGATGCATTTCTGTCTGATGCTGCAGTATGCTGCAGTCACCTTCCACTGAACTAGGACTGCATCGCACGGGTAAAAGCAGCACTGAACTGAGGCTGTAAAGCAAAATCATTGCTGTATAGTGCTGCGTTTTTCTCATTTAGGTTAAACAGAGTTTGGAGGTTGGATGTCATAAATGAGTTTGGCTGAAGTGTTAGAACCAATTGATAGCTGTTCATCCTGATCTTCTGTCCTTGTGTTGCAGAAAAGCCAAAGGTAAAAGTTACACTTTAGTAAGGCATCATTAGAAAAATAGGCAAGACTATTTTTCCCTTTGCTGATCAAGGTCTCTAAGAAAATTCAGAATTAGAAATATGGAGAGTCTAATTTGGCTGCTTTTACTGTGTTGTGATACACTTTGCAACTGCAGATGCTTTGCCCAGACTGGGGTCTGTAGTTTGTGTTTTGGAGATATTCTTGTATTCATTGAGTGGGTCTGTCAAAAGCAAAATGAACAAAATGCCTAAATGTTATGTAACCTCAGTTTTACTGGAAGTGTCCATTACAGTTACTAGCAGGCATGATTTAGCTATGTGATTCTGTGTGTTCAGCACAACAGTTAGTAAGCGGTAACATAGGCAGTGTGAATGAAAACTCAAAATGTGGGAAGATTGTACAGCATTAACACAATTGCAGGCTGGGAAGTACTTTTTCTGAGTACTTGCCTATGGTCTATTGGGATTTGTGATGTGGTTACCCAATAACAATATGTGGTTGCCTTCATTTTTGCCCTGTGGTCTTACTTGTCTGGTAGGATTGTCTAAAGTAATTTTTATGTGTCTTCATTATTTTGCTTTTGGAGTATGAGCCAGCAATTCACATTTTTGTCTATAGCTTAGTCTTGTTTTAAATATAGAATAAATGTAAGAGTACTCGGAGATCGTCAGCCAGTGCTTTAAATCAGAATTTTAGTGGTTTGATCACATATTTCTATTTTGAACAGTATGATAATATTTTACAGAATTTTACGCTATTGGTTTGAAAATCAGTAGTCTATGTCTGTATTAATGGTCTGTCTTCAAGCCCTTCTCAGTTTTCAAGTTAATGTGTTTCATTCCTGGTTCCCTTTCAAACAGAAGTTACAAAGTAGCCCAAAAGAACTGGAAATTCCATGTGAGATAGCCGTGGTCTCTTTTGGATCAAGTCACAGACTGTACTTTCATGTAGTGTTGTGGTTTAACCCCAGCCAGCAGCCAAGCCCACTCAGCTGCTCATTCACTCCCCCACGTGCAGCATGGGGGAGAAAATCAGAAGGGTAAAACCTGAAAACTTGTGGGTTGAGATAAAGACACTTTAATGAGGGAAGCAAAGGCTGCACACACAAGCAAAGCAAGGAACGAATTCACTGCATCCCATGGGCAGACAGGTGTTCAGCCATGCCCAGGACTGCAGGGCCCCATCACAAGTAGTGGTTACTCTGGAAGACAAATGTCATCACTCTAAATGTCTCTTCCCCTCCTCCTTGTTCCTCCTTTATGTACTGAGCAGGATGCCATCTGGTTTGGAATATCCCTTTGGTCAGTTGGGGTCACCTGTCCTGGCTGTGTCTCGTCCCAGCCTCCTCACCAGCAGGCAGCACGGAAAGCCCTTGGCTCTGTGCAAGCCCTGCTCAGCAATGACAACAACATCTCTGTATTATCAGCCCTGTGCTCAGCACAAATCCAAAACACAGCCCAGACCAGCCACTGTGAAGAAAATTAACTCCACCCCAGCCCAAACGAGCACATACATTTATATATCAGTTTATCTTTATTATAATAGCTAGCTTCTCTTTTGTAACTGGGTTGTTATGGAGTAAGGAGAATGGCCTGCTTGTTATGAAGCAGTGTATCCTAAAAAACCAGAGGCTTGCCTGTAACGCCAGTTGCAGATTTTGTTACTTGGTGCAGGATTTGATGGTATTCCAAGTATTTAAGCTGAAAGACAACAGTCAGATAAAGCACCTATGTGATGTATATTGCTATGGAGGAGCAAATTTATTTTATTGCTAGTTTATTATTACATAGAGTCAAAAGGGCATAAGAACAGTGTTTGCTGTAGACTGATTCATCTGGCATTCAGCAGCAGAACTGCAGTTCTGATTTTTCTGTAGCCTGCTAAGTAAGATTTGCCATTGGTAGCAAAAGTATTTTAGAAGGATTCACTTGTGTTGCTGCAAGTTTCAACATATTACTTCTTAAGTTTTTATAAAGCCTGAAAGTGTTTGTGGGCACTCATATCTGTACTGCATTTTTTTGTTGTGAAAAAATCTTTAGGCTCAATGCTGATTAAGTTTGTCATGAAATATGTGTCTGCAAATAAGGTTATCTTGATCTTTTAAGTGTTCACGCCTCAACTTCTGACTCAATTCTTGCAGTGATTTCCAAGTGGGCAACTGCCAAGTGAAGCTTTAACCTAGCTACTAACCTATGTGAATTGTTCTGAAATAGCTCTCTCCAATTTCACAAGCATTACCAAGACCTTGAAATTGTCCCAGTGTTTAGGAAAGAAGTTTCAAAACGCATGAAAGCTTTTAAAATAGGGGAATCATCTGCTGCATCATCATCAGAGTAGTGTACTTTATAGGTGTTTCATGCGGTTTATGTCATTGTATCTCATTTAAATTTAGCCTTCTCTTCCTATGAACAACTTATGCTTGTGCACCCTTACATCAGTTAAATTCAGAAAACCCAGTTCTTATTCCTGTCATCTCTTCATTGACTTATTCCTCAAGCTGATTTTATTGAGTGTCTGGTGACCCAGATTTTGGACCTGCCATGTGCATAGGAAGTGCATAATTTTGCATCCTTCACAAATGCCAGTCACACGGGTACTTACTTCCTTGCAGATTTTTTTGAAAGCCAGCAGCAGAGCCTGTGCTCCAACTTGCTTTGTGTGTGGCTGAACCTTTGCTCCAGACTTTGCAATTTCCTCAATACAGATATCTACCTGAGGAGCTTTAGCGTAGTTCAGTTAAATATAAGCCTGGTTTTGACTGGTAAGTGCTGGTGTGTTTGCAAGTTTTGTCATGTTGCATTTTATGTATTCTACTACTAAAATCAGCTCATTCAAATTGATGAGGATTAATATGTCTTAAATTATGCTTTTAAGATATTGCCAGAAAAGGATTTGCAAATAGGAAGCTATTTTTATGGGTTGTAGTAAACTGTTAAGTACTAACTCATTCAAAAATGCAGACCTAGCTTTGCATCAGCATCAAGTAATCACATGAGATTTTATCTTGCTGAAGGGCTTGCTATGGCTAGTTAAAAAATCTAGCTACTGCTAGTCTTTATGGCTATTTTCTGGTGATGGTTGAAATGACCAAACCTAGTCCCTGTCACCACAGACCTTGGTATAACAATGACAGAATGTTCAGTTTGATGTTCAGCTTGATGAATTATTTTCAACAGTGCATCTCTTCCTCATCTTGTACATGTCTACTGTGGAACTGTCTGTACTCCTGACAAACTGGGTCCTGTGCAGGAAGGAGTTAAGGATCTCTCCTGGAGCCTGGCTCAAGCCCTTCCCGTACCTCAACCTTTGCCAGTAATAGCAAACTAGTAGGGAACTTAATCACTGACGGAGGTATTAAGAAGGAAGGAAACAGATTTTAGAGTGCATCAACCTTGGTGGAAAGACGTACGATTGGACAGAGAAGACCTAAAAGACGCTGGGGATTTTTTTTTTTCTATGTAGCATGAGAAAAGTGTTCAGTCCTAATAATACGAGTGGGATTTTCGCCATGTCTCAGGGAAAGTAATTTGCTTGCAAAATTGCAGTGAGTGTAACTTGCAATTCTCCTGTGAATCAGAGTAATACAAAATTAATAACGCGTATACTGTCGTATATGTACCTCGGGGATAGTTTTGAGATGTTTCAGCTTCAAAAGGAAGTGTTTAAACTTTCAACTTTTGGGACTTTCACAGTTTGCACACTTCTTTAGGCATACAGTGACTTTGAAGGATTTTTACTCCATTTTGTTCCTGGAAGCAATGTTTTCTTACAAGTTTTGTTTTCAGTTAATTTCAATGAAAAAGTAACGTAGTAGATATTGTTTTATACTGTATATTTGTTCTGGTTTGTTTCATAAACTTAGGAAGCTGTAAGCTGTTAGCCAGTGTGTGCTACCTTCTCTTGGAATGTGGAGTTGCTGTGCTTTGCCAGAGTGTCACCTTTCCCTAAGAAATGAACAGATTTTCTTAGTCTGGTTATCGAGCAGGTAGAGAGCTGGAGTTAGTCAGTTGCTTCAACACTGTTAATTGCTTCCCAGCTGAGAGAAACACTGTGAGTTTCAGTTCAGCTTCTGAATTGAAAACAAATTTTTTTTAGAAGTCATGTTTTATTTTCTTCAGTGATCCTGGGAGATACGCAAAGAATATATAGCACAGGCTGTTGTTTTACATGAATTAAATACATGGTGATTTTTTATGTGTAGGCTCTGTGAGCTCATAGAGTTAACAAAAATGAATAATATAAAATCATTGTAAAATACATGCTTTGGTTATATGTTTGCAGAGGAATGTGATGCAACGAAGAATTACCTGGTTTGATCAGTATTGGATAGAATAAATTCTTAATCCAATTGGTTTTGAAACTTTTTAATTACTGGATATTTTATTTAATCTGGAACTTCTTAAATTTCTGAAATTATGTATTTACATCTGTGTAGTGTTGATATTCAAAGCCTATTGAAATAAGTAACTTACACATTTCTGACATTAAATATTCTGTTCTGTTTCATATGTCATACGAAGAGACATGAGATTGTTGACATATGAAATTTATTTTGTCTACCAAAACAATTAGTATGTATTCATCTCGAAGATTATGTCTCAGATGTTCTAGATAAAGTTGACAGGTTAGCTGGATGTTGTAATAGATGCCTGATTATTTCTGGTACATAGAAATCTGATCAAATTTTTTAAAAGAACTCAGAAGCTCACAATTTCATTTACAGATAAATCCATTGCTCCTAAAATATAACAATTTATGTAACAAACAGTCTATGGAAATATTAAGGGAAGACAAAAATACTGCTATATGGACTTCAGTTTCCCACTTTATGTTCTGTGAAATAACATAGGTTCCAACTCCATCCACTTGTGTCCATTTGGATATATGAAACAGATGGCCAAACTTGGCACTTCATTCTGTGGCGATAGCCAGTACCAGAGCAAGCGAAGCTGCCGTTTCCTTTGCTGCCTTTTTATCTACTATTGCAACACAAAATTAGGGAAAAAAGTGGTAGTGCAGCACTTGTTTTTCAGTTTCTTGCTTCATACATCAGTAAGTCGCACAAAGGCTTAGCAGGAAGAGGCTTCTCCTTGGTCAGCAGTGTGAAAACAGGAAGGAGGAAGTCTATTGCAAATCTGGGTGTACTGATTATCAGTTCATGTTTCGCTGCAGAGGATGTCCATTAACAGCCATCAGCGTGATCCATTGCTTATCCAGCACGAACAATGACTGCCCTAGTGCTGCTACTACAGAATAAGGACCCTGCTTATAGGAAGTAATGTTAACTAACAAACTGTACTCGGCCCTTTCCTGCTCATAGAAACAGGATATTATTAGTGAGAACAATTCACAGAAATTGCACATCCAGGAAAACCAGGCAAGCAAAGCATAACAGCTAAACTAAGATTAATAAAATCTTTTCTCTGAATAGGCCATAGCTGAGTTCTACGTTGTTCTGGCATGTAATGTGAGCTTTTCGATAGAGTGGTGAGATGTAATTATGAGTAAGAATGGCAGAACTGGAACGTAGGTAGCGTCTGGCATTGAAAGGCTGCTTAGGTTTTAAGAAATGCGCTTATTACCATAACTGCAATTGAATTACAGGAAACACCTGGACATTATTTTATAAAGCTTTTTAGGGTGTATGCAGCCACCTATATGAAGTTACTCTGTGGAAAAATCCCTACAAAGTTTGCAGCTTGTGTAAACAGAAAATATCTTTGTATACTGTAGGACAAAGGAAGTTTCTGCAGTGTTTCCTGTGAAATTGCAGCTCAAATGGAGTGTGTGATACAGTATCATGGTTAGGGATGCCATGGTTATAGTCACAGTGACAAGCCTGTTTTAAGGGCAGAATCTTAATTTGCATTGTCAGTGTTTTGTGCTTGCACTGATCTCACTGAACTCATCATGCAAATTTGAATTGTAAATATTACTTTATTTTATAATTTTATTTGGTATATCTCTGTTACTATTTCATTTTGGGATGATTTTTTTTCAATGCAAGGAGAAATAGGGAGAGCATCTAGTGGGCCACTTCTTGCAGTGTATAAATGGGAGCTAGTTGAGAGCATCTCTAGCATCAGGACAAAATTGGCATTGGTAGCAAGATATGAATTCTAAAAACATTATTTTCCATAAGCACAGTTTCTTCATTTGAGAGTTGGTTTATTTGTGTGTGTGGTTTAAGTATTACTTTGGAAAACTGAATAAAACGTGTGTGGTTGCAGGGATTTTTTTTTTTTTGATGCCATCATTTAATTGATCAAAGTAATCAGTAATTTTTCCCCCATGGTGCTTAATTTGAAGCTCTGCAAATGAATCTTTTGCTTCTGTTGCAAGTCAGAAGTTGCATGGTCAGACTTACATTCCATGTCAAACTTGTACAACTCTTGCACAGATATGTGCAATTCCTGTCATTGTCACAGCATTCATGGAGTTGTAACTGATTGGCACTTACTGAGTGGTTATCAGTGTCCTGAAAGGAATGTGTACATACAGTTTTTAATTGCTTCATATGTCTTGTGTAATCAGGAAATGAAAGACTTTGTGGCAATATAAGCAGGGGTGGGGAAACCTGCAATTCATCCTAGAAATGGGACAGAACAGGATGGATTGGGGGAGGTGTGAAAATGATGAAAGATGGCAAGTCATTAATAAGGAGTTTCTTTGTCCTATAAGAAGATTGCTGTTTTTTTCTCTATTTTCTGACATGTTTTTTTGGCTATTTTAAGCTACATCATCTGTTTTAACAGTCTCTGCTGCTGCTAGAACCTATTATTATAAATGATTACTAGGAGAATTGTTCTCTTAAAAAAATTTACAGTAATGCTCCAAAAGCTCACGTTTATCTTTCCTGGATATGGATTGCAATTAAAAATTGAATCATTGCCCGTTTAAAAGAACACACAAAACAATCCCCAAAACCTTAAAGAAATAATAATTTTTGAAAAATGCCAATGAGATTTGTTAAATACTATTTTTTTTATCTAATAGACTGTTCTAGTAAGGATTTTTAAGTGACTGTCATCACCAACCAGGAATTCATATTATCATCTTAATCACTATTTTCTTATGAAAGTATGGAGATTTTATTTTTAATAAAATAAAAGTTCAAGTTAATTTTTTTTGCCTAAAGCCGGAGTTCCTGAGCAGTTCTGCTCTCCTCTGAAAAGTTACAGCTATTGCTATAGATATGAGACAAAATTACTTCAGTTCCCATTCTGATTATTCTTGCAATCTATTTTTCCATGCTAAAACAAGAAGATTCCAGTAGAAGTTGTGTTTAGGGGTCTGGTTGTTGTCATTTTCTAGTCTAGAGGCCATAGATGTGGAGATAGACTGAAGATGAGGAAGGGAAAAAGCAAATTTGGGGTATTTACTGAACTTTCAAAAAATAATTTTGGACTCCTCTCCTTTTACACTTATTAGTCTACCTGCACTTCCATTGTCTGCTCTTCCAGTAGTCCAGTCAATGTATTAAATTAGTTTCTGGGCTTATACAAATTTTTTTTTTTGCTTCTAACTTTTTATTTCCCTCCTCCTTAGTGAAATGCTCATCGTCTTTTAATCCCACCTACACTCAGGCATTTAAGGACATATATCCTGGCTGTATGTACAGAAATATTTGTATGAAATGATAGCAGAAATATATTTTTGAAGTGAGACTGTAACCATTTGTGAAGACATTTATGATACTCACTTAGAGTGATAATGTATATATATGGAGTTGTCATTATGGAATAGATCAGATTATTTCAGGATAATTGGTTTTTAATATTACGATCATTTTTGAAGGGTCATGTGGAATTCTTGGCATGTTAAGTTTTACAATTTTTGACTGAATTTTAATTCTCTGGAGATGAGCCTTTTTGCTTACTTAACAGTTGGTATTTTTGTGCATAAGTTGGTGCCCTCTGGTGCTTCAATGTATTTTTGCATGTAAACACAAAAAGTCATCGTAAGACCTATTAAATACACATTTTTCATATTGTGTTTCGGTTTTGAAAGTAAAAGTTTTAGGGAAGTTTTTTTTGGTATAAAGTAAATGTATTTTATTGTTTTTAGTTGGAAAATGGTTGCATATCTGAAAATTCTCCTTCACTTTTTCTTGAGACCTGAATTCAAATCTGTTTATGCTTTCTCCCTTCAGCCTACCTAGTAAAAGAGATCAAGGTAGAAATATCCCTATTGCAATAAGATGTATCCAGTGAACTGAGACATCATCTCTGACTACTCCTAGATTATTTTTTTCCCTTTTTCAAGTACTTTCTGTGCTGTCTTCTTTTTATGTAGACTGGCATTAATATGACTCATCCAATTGTTGGGATGAGTCAAAAAAAAAGTGTCTCAGTTTCTATACAGAGTTCTGGGAATATAGACAAAGAACTTGCTACACATTACCGGGAAAGTTGTTCAGCTTTGCTTGTGCTTTTCATGGGTTCCCTGCTTACCCTGTTGATTAGGAAGGAAATCAGTACCTGTCCTATCACTGATTCGCGGTACTGATGGCTAAGTAGTCACTCAAGTTAATGTTCTCTCATTGCAGATTGAAAATTAAGGTGGTAACGTTGTGTTGGTTTGGGTTTTTTGGGTGCCAAAATCAAATACAAACTTCAGTCTCCAACATCAGTGATTTTCTCCTGTTTTTATCCAGTTTGAAGACTCATACCAAGAAAAAAGTTTCTTGTCAGAATTTCATGATGTGGATGAACCACATGTAGTCTATAGGTTCCTGTAGCTGTGCACATCAGAGGTTGAAAGCAGTTATAATAAAAACTGATCACATCTTTCAGTTTGACACAGTTCAAATTCATGCTATCTTTCAGACCATCAGCATCCACTTCAGGGCCCCATAAAGCTGAAGAAGATCCTTGGGGCTCTTCATTCAGAGGTGTATAAATGTAAACAAAACCTGGAAGAACTGTATATTACACATGTAAAAATTCCTTTGGTATCCTAGGCACATTTGCCCCTTTTTATGACACTTCCTACTGCTGGATGTGAAGCAGTTTACAGTGGGAGAGAGATTTTTAGGATAGACATAATTGCATGTAATTGTGATCTCCTGAAGAAATGGAGCTAGAAGGGTTACCACTTCCTCACTCGCTTTCCAACAGAACTCCGTGTGTATGTTGTCAATTCACTTAATTTTGTCTTGTAATTTAAAAGAATTATCTCTAGGATGCTTCTAGGATTCCACGTCTCTCCAAAATACTGCAGTATTGATTATTTGTCTGCCTGATAGTTTAGCTCTCAAAAGTGGGGAATTGTTATCAGCATCTCTTGCAGTGTCGTTATCTGTTGAAATGTACACTTTCAGGTAATTATTCAGAGATAGCAATTACTTTATTTAGATGGGGGTAGGTTATCTTTGAAATAAATGTATGTATGGAAGATAAACTTCAGTATCAGAAATAAACTATGATGTGTGATGTTCCGTAATGGGTAAATCAGGTGTGTGTTGTCTCAGTTGTGTTTTCAGATTTGAGAAAAAGCCTGATTTCTGTCCATGGCCAGGGATGGCCTGGCTCTCCAGTGTACACTTATGTTTTCACAAAGGCTGGTGTTTTAGGCCAGGCTTTGTTCCAAAGCCCCTGAAACAGCATGTGTAAAGTGTCCTCAGAGAACAGTGTCCTAAGAGAGTCACTAAGCCCGTTTAATTAATCTTCTTCTCACCTAGATGAGGAAGTTGTGATGCAGAGTGTGAATTTCTTTTAAATACTCTGATGATTTATTTCTGTAAAGGCAAGCAGTTCTGTCTCAGGGCTTTTTTCACTCGTGTGCTGACACGCGTTGATTTGTTGTTCCCACAAGATGGAGCTGTCTACATATGTAATTAATATGGGATTTCTCCTGCCAGTGTATCTCAGGGAGCTCTGTGAAAATACTGGTTTAAATCACAGGTTACATTTTTATTACTATGCTTGCAGGAAAGGGTACAATGTACAACACAAAATAGAACTGTTATTTTAAGAAGGTAGGTTAATCATGTGATTAAGGCATTGGGAAGTACACAGTATTGCTTTCTTACCCCCTATTTTGAACATTTATTCCCTCTATTATTTTCAATTAAATATTGTGATAATACCCCTGAGATTAAAAACCAGTACTTTATTATTATTAAATTTAAGCATAAGCGGCCTTAATATTGAGGAAAACATAATCAATACTGATTTTTATAACAATGAAAATTGTATTGCCTATGCTACGTTGTATGTACTTCCAGAACTTCTGTCTGTGTTTTCTGGAATTTTTTTATAACATTTTAAAGAGAAATCTTCTGATTGGAAGGAATTTCCCTTAGTTGGTATTTTAACAGCATGTCTGAAAGTGTTGGCATGGATGTGAAACGGGTAAAAAGTTATCAAGGCAGCTGTTGGATGCCCACAAATCATCAGGCAATAACTAAGTCCAAAAAGACAGTGCATTGCTACCATCAAAGAAAGTTTGATGGTAAAAACTCAAGTGTGGCATTCCTCTTGCACCATCTTTTTGCAATCTCATTCTCATTTTAGGTATATTTTCTTTACTGAGTTTTACTGCAGTTTTCATTTATGCTTGAATTACACAGTGCACATGGTGATAGATAGAAGTCTCCTATCTTTGCGATAATGATGTTCCTTTCTCACTTCTCTTGGAGAACACCAGAAGACCTAAACTTGAAAGCTCCTTCCACCCTTAAACAAAAAGGCTAAAGAAAGCAGTATTAAATTGAGCTTTTTTTTCTGTCTGTGTTGGGTTTTTTTAATTGGTTTGGTTTTGTTTGGTTGGTTTTTGTTTTGTTTGGTTTGGTTTTTTTTGCTTTAGCATGCAGTGCAGTGTAGGTGGTGAGTCCAGCCCATTCAGAGGAGGCTCATACTTGCCAGATGTCTCTAAAGGCACTTTGATGCATCTGGTCCTCCTAATCTTTTTTCTCTTCTCCCAGAACTCTGTAGACAGTTGGATGCCCCTCTGTGTCCCCCCTGTAGCTTCCAGCCTCTTGGACCCTTTTCTTAATGGAGTAGCACTCATGTAGCCAGCTTGTACTGTGTATTTTGGAGTGCTGCAACATCAGCTCTTAAACCTTTTTCTCATCCCTTCCCCATGTCTTTACATGTGGCAGTGCTGTGGTCCACGTGCTTGCCCTGTGTCTTCTCATGCAGAGCATTAGGTTGCCTCATGAGGTCTCACTCAGTGCCCGCTGTGTCTTGCACCTTTCTTTCCTCCCAGGCCAGGGTGCTGCTTCTCCCTGCAGCCAGCACTGGGTTCTGGGTGTGGGTGTTTGCCCCGTCAGATGCAGGTCACTTGTGACCATCCCACAGCCCTGCGAAGCTCAGGCATCCTGGGCAGCCGTGAGGGAGCCCTTTCAGGCAGTCTGACAGGAACCTCAGGAGGAGAAACTTAGGGGCACACATTTTCTCCTTCCAGCCGTCTTTTCAAACTGTGGTGGTGGAAATGGTGAGGGGTGAACTACTTTATGGGTCAGCAACCTTATTTTTCCCCTGGTGCACTTTAGAGGAAAAAACCTGCTTTCAGTACCATAGCCTTATTTTCCAGACATAAGAAAGGGGGTATTCTGGGAATATTTTATTCAATAGATTTTTCCCCTCAGAAAATATCTATAACAAGCAGAATATAAGGAATTGGCTTTCTTCCTTTGACATGTAGGACAGCATATTGCCTGTCTTCTGTCTCTTAAATTCAGTTGCTTCTCTGAATGTATTGTACGAGGTCAAAAGAAACTCAAGAAGTATAAAGAATCTTGCTACAAGAGTCTTTTCAATCTCTTCTGTATCTGTTTCTTCATTGAGAGGTCACATTCCTGTCAGACACTCAGCTGTAGGTTTGTTGCGCTGGTGATGGGCCCAGATCTCAGCAAAGCCCAGATGTCTGATTAGAAAAGAGAATCTGAAAGAATATGGGAAATCACACTTCCCCAAGAAGACTGGGAGGGAAGTACTTTCTGGCTACTCAAGACTTTTAGAGGCTTTGACTCACGGTTGCCTGGGTGTTGAACTTAAGACTGTACTTCTGCAAGCAACACTGAAGCCCTTGGAACTTCAGCCTTTTCCTCATCTTAACATTTTTTAGTTCTTATTTTTTTTAAACCAGCTTCTTATAAATATCTTGAGAAAACTTTGTAATTATGAAATCAGAGGCTAAAAAAGCAATTTAAAGATTTTTGATCACTTTTATTTTTTAACACTTGTAGTTTGCACTACAAACATGTTTGTATATGTATGACTAAATCATCCTCGTATTGCTGCTCTCATTCTATGTAAAAGCTACTTCAAAACTACCTGTCTTTGCAGTTGTTGCTGTATCAAATTTTTAAACAGTTTTTGGAACTGTCTGTAACTTCCCTTTGTTAGGAGACTCCCTACCTTTGGTTTTGGTACAGTTCTATGTAAAACCTCTTCTCTTGCTTCCTCTGCCAAAGTCTAAAGCTTTAAATTGCTCTGTGCCTCCTATGCCTCTCATGCTGGAGCATTTTTCCACGCAGATTTCTGTGTCTGATGCTGCTTAACGAATGACACCAGTAGTTTCTCCTAAGTCTTGTTTCCTGTTGGAGGTTTCCAAGTGAACTGTTCAAGAATTAGTAAAATAAGCCGGAGGACCTCTTTAGGAAGGGCTAGGACCGGATTCTAGCCCTTCCTGACAGTTAGGAGCCACGGGAAAGCAGCCTGAGGCGTGTGCCCGTCACGGTTTTGCCCCGGGAGCCGCTGGGCGTGGGCAGGCGGGGACAGAGCCTTGGGGATTGCCCATGCCAGGGGTCCGGCTGCTGCCACCCAGTGCTCCGGTCATTGCGGCTGGAGTCAGCCGACCCTGGTTTGTTGGGTAACTCACTGCTGTTAGCAATACCGGGAAAGCAAATTTGTATGTTTGCACTTCTTTATATTTAGCAAAGAGTGGAATTTGATGGAAAAGCGATCCATGCTATTTGAGATGGTTGGAGAAACGGATTCTTTTGTACCCATGTTTGAGCATTAGGGCATAAATAACAGACCAGTGAGGCTCAGGTCAACCATGATGTAGCTGGTTAAGCACCTGGATTAATGCCATAAGGGCTGGGTTTTGTGCCATCAGTTCTCGGGTTTGTGCCATCTTTTTTTTTTAATGCTGATTTTGGTGGAGTGGATCCACGAAAGGATGCCACTAACATCAAGTTTGGTCAGTTTTATTTTCTTTTTAAGAGAGATAGGTGTCAATAAAGATTGTTGTGTACGTACTATTTTCAACTGGGGAGAAAAGTAGACTTTGACTTTCTTGTTTATATTTAATAGGTCTGTATATGATGACCAACCAAATGCACATCAGAAGTTTATGGAAAAACTTGACGCCTGCATACGTAACCATGACAGGGAGATAGAAAAGATGTGCAATTTTCACCATCAGGGTTTTGTGGATGCTATTACAGAACTTCTTAAAGTTAGGGCTGATGCAGAAAAACTAAAGGTAAGGAACAAGTTTTTGAGAGTTTCATATTTCATTGTCTTTGAATCTAAAAGAAGGAACTGGGCTCTTCTACTGAAGATTAATTTAGTGTTTATCACATGCACTCTGATGTTTGCAGCAATTTCTTTAGAAGTGAATTGAATAGGATTTGTGATGAGAGCTGTGTTGCCTCATGCAGTAATTTACATTTACAAAGTTGAGGATTTTATTAGATCTCATTCTGATTTTTTCAATGTATGTTTTCAGAAAATGGTACCAAATTATTTTGCCCTTTTAAAAGGCTTTTTCAGAAGGTCAAGCACAACAAATGATAAACGCAGTATTTCTTAAACAGGTCTTTTCCTAATCATGTCTGACATGTTTATATGGCAGACCTTAGAAGAATTTAAAGTCCTTGTTAGAAAACTAAAAATACTAGAATTATGTATGAAAAGAAATTGTACTTAACTTTGTAATGAGCAGGAGTGTAGGTGATGTTAGTAATTTCATGAGATATGAGAACCAAGATTTACTCACAGATCAGAATGCAGAATAGTGAATTATGAGATCCGTCCCTTTTAGCTCTCCTTACACTTTTGAGAGCAAAATATGCACACCAGACAGAATGAGCATAGTTCATCAGAGGTTATGATTAGAAGAGCATTATATAAAGGATATTCAGATAACAAGAGACCAAATACAGCATCAATGAGGTCATTGAGCATCTTTGTTCAGAAATTAATGAGATTTTTAATAAACTAGAATGTGCTTCCTTATTATGATGACCTAATGAGTCACTTACTATGTGGGAAAATCTGAGGTTGAGCTTTGCCTGCACCTGCAGCATTAAAATGTTGCTGTGGTTTGGAGATTTCCACGTTTGATGTTAATCAACCACCCAGTGTTTGCATTCAGCAAAGTATGAATGTTTAATTACCATAAAATGCAATCACCATTTCTTGCAGACAATGAATGGCCCATAGAGCTCATTGAGGTTATCAAAAAGGGACCAGTGGTCAATTGGGTCAATGATTTGAATTGTTTGACAGACCTACAGAAACAAGGAAAGTTCAAAAATCCCAAGTAAATTTGAGAAGTTTGCCACAGAATCTGTTAGAAAGAACTGTCATAAGTAATTGAAGTTAACAAAAGCCCTTTGCGATCAAAAGTTCAAGTTCAAGCTGTAGAGTTAATTTGAATTTGCATTTCTTTGTTCTAAGTTTCTCAGGAAGCATGATCTGATTACAAGGGTGAGCAGTCACATCAGGGCAATATATGCATATTTGTCTAACAAAGGTGAAATTATTTTTAAGGTCCAAGTTACTGATACCAACCGAAGGCTTCAGGATGCTGGGAAAGAGGTGAGAAAATGGTGCTTCCTATATGGGCATTATTTGTAGCAAAATAAATTTATTTGCATCATTTAAGTGTGATTTTCTTTTTTTTTTTTTTTTCAATAAAAAAAACCTTTAAGGTGATAGCCCAAACAGAGGAAATCATCCGATGTAGAGTTCAACAGCGGAATATTACAACAGTTGTGGAAAAACTGCAGTTGTGTCTTCCAGGTGAGTGACCTCTAGCTAAATATGATGGCAAATTAAATAAAGTAAGTCACAATAGCCAAAAGGAAAAGACTTTTTTGTTTTTAAGTTGTTGTCCTGTAACATCCAGTTTAACAAAAAAATTAATAGGTTTTTAAAATACATCAACGTGTAGGTTCCCTGTCTTTTGTAATATTTGACACAGAGCAATTGTGACATTGTCAGAAGACAGTGAGACATTTAAATGATGCAAACGATGTAGCCACATACAGCTTTGAATGAACTAATATTTTTAATATGGTGAACAATTAATTTGTTGCTTGAGAGGATGGGTTGTAGTGTTTGAATACTGAGGAAAATGCTAATGATGCTCTTTCAACATTGCACTTTTAACTCTGTGTCACTATAGGTATTTTGAAATAAAACATAAGGGCTCTAAATGTTGTTTCAGGAAGGTAATATTGTAGGATTGCACACAGCTCCTTAAGGGTTTTATTCTGTTTGTCATACTGGTGTAAAGTAGATCTGAGAATTTTTCTTTCTGAAGTCTTCTTGTTGACATGTTCTGAGTACAGTAGGTGGTACTGTTGCCTTTTTGTGGAGACAGGCCATGGACTGGTAATGCAGACAAAGTTGTGGCATGTAGTAAGTGAATGACTATGCTTGATATGTATAGTGTTGACTGTTTTGTTTATCTTAATTCTTTTTAATTTAAAAGCTGTTAAGAATGCAGGTTTTTTTTTTAGCTGCATTCTAGAGTATTTTTGCTAGGTTTATCACATTTATGCTATGGTAGGAATTAAATAAGGTAAATATAGCACATCCTTTTCTATTTGTAATTTTGTCCTTTACAGTATATATTTTCTTCTTTTATTAACTAAAGCCGCAATAAGCCTCATGGGTTAATCTGCTTATTTTTATGCAGTGCTGGAAATGTACAGCAAACTAAAAGAACAGATGAGTGTAAAAAGGTGAGTAAACTTATTTCTGTAAGAAAAAATGTAACATTTGTAATTCAACAGAATAGCAAACTCTTATGTAGACAAGTAAGTGTTCTAAGTCCTGTAGCTTGGTATATGTGTAGTCTTCATTTCCTAATACTGGTCTGTATGTCAAGAATTTGAAAATGTTATATTAAAGAACTTCTAATTCTAATTCTAATTCTAAAGAACTTCTAATCGTTTTCTTATTATACCTGGTCTGGTTTACTTAAATGGGTATGACATGTAATGAAATTATGATTATAAAATGTGAAATAAAGTTTATTATTCTTTATTACTTAAAGCAGTTTAAAAAGCAAGAAAAGAAGGATCCTTAGGGACTAAAGATCTTTCAGAGTACATTAATATCTGATTAATATATTATCATATATTTAAATCAAACTCATAATACAAGAAGAAAGGATATTTTACTCCTTATACCTTTCTTTAGACCTATCAGGTTTCTCTACACTTTTGTGTAAATGGGACTGTGAGAATGAAGTGCAGATAATGTGTTATGGTTTGGGGTTTTCCCTCTGTGACAAGTTGACTTGTTAAAAAGAATTAAAACTATAATTAAAAATGAATTTATAGAATAATAGGTTAAAACTGGTACATGACCAGCTACTCCTTCCTATTGTGTCTCCACTTTTCGTCTTCTCAGGGAGCCACTCACTGCTGCCCTAGTCCCAGTATCCCCAGTTCTCTCTCCTTCCCTCCACGGCAGCTTGGCTGCCCCTGCCCCCTGCTTTAGCTGTATCCTGTCCCGCTGGGGCTGCTGCCTGCACCTCGCACACCCGCCCCAGCAATAGCCCTGCTGCTGTTTTCTTATTCCTGATTTCCGTATCATTGCTGCCACCGCGATCCCTGCCCGCTTTTCACAGCGCCTCGGTCACACTGACGCTGTGTGCCTGCCCTTCCTGGGCTCCTGGCTGCTGGTGGTGCCTTTGTGCCCTTGGCACCACCACAGGGAGCTCCCGCTGACAAGTCTGTCTGCACAGGACTGTTTCCATTTGGAACTGACTGTGCAGTCAGTTGTCTGCAGGGCTGCTGTGTAATCCAGATTTGCTTTTGGACTGTTTGCCTGGATTTCAGTTTCTGAGTAGCCAACACCTCCTACCATACTGTTGGACACCTGAAAACCTGCAACAGCAGCCACTGTGTATGAGCAATCAGCTCCAAAGCCTGTGTGCGGACATGTCCAAAATGCTTCAGATTAAGTGTATACATCAGATCTATGAACATCGCAGCAAATTTGATAAATCTTTGACAGTGATATATGTGCTACAGGATATCTGTGCATGTTTGCTCTCTGGGGGGTCTTTACAGAAATACAAAAGCTTTTAGAGTGACTTTACAGCTATGGCACTGTGGTGTCTCTTACTACAATTAAAACTTGCTGGATGTGAAGCAGTGTGGTAGATCTCATCAGCTTGACTACTATACCATGTTACCTCTGAACAGGACACTGGTTTGGCATCTGCTTAGAGTAACTGGCATGTAGTAGTAGTAGTAGTAGTAGTAGTAGTAGTAGTAGCGCGTGTTGTTGCAGTGTTCTTGGAGCAGCTCTATAGAAAGATGTAAACAGTCCCCTTGCTATTTCAGTCAGAGATCAGACTGGAGAGTGTGCTGTCTGAATCGCACCACTTCCCTCTGCAAGGTCTTCTGTGGACTATGCCATGGTTAGTGTGCTGAAAGTATTGGAAACACTGGGTTCAAGGCCTGCATTCTGCCCTGCCCTTGGTCTGTCAGGCAAGGCAAGCAGCATCCTGGTTTTAGAATTGCAGGGGAAGTTGTAGTTCCTAACGTCATCATGTAAAAATCATTTAGGTGAAATAAAATTGCTGATGATTTTTAGCATTTTGACTCCATATTTGCTAGTGGTATTGTAGAGTCCACTAATGGTTGATGTGCTTTCTGAGAAACCATCAGTACTGTTCAAATCTTAAAGACTCATATCTGGTAATTTTCCCGTGGAAGTCATTGCCGGACAGGAAGCCTTAAAAGTCAAAGGACTCCTGAATTGAGGGGTTTGGACATGTTATTGTCATACCATAAAAAGATCTAAAGGAGAGGGGAGATGCCATAGCTTTGATGTACTATGCCTTGAAATCACATGGAGTGCAGAAGGCTTAGACTCTGCTGCAGGCTACTGCTCCAGCTCAGATAACTCTTTCATTAGCCACGCTACAGTTACTATTTTGCCTGTGACTTACAATTGCATATAATACAGCCCACAGGTGGCTATCCCATGGAACTTGCAGGTAATTCAAGTGGTAATTTCCTTGTGGCTCAGCAGAGTGCATGTATTCTGCCCTTTATCACTACTAAAAGATTGAGCTACAGCAAGGACATCTGTAGTGTCAGTGCAAAGACCTGGCAGCTGATGTGTGCATGAGCAAAGGTTTTCAAAATTGATATTGAGGAGTTTTGCTGGGAAGTAAAACAGAGAGAGTAGCAGACACAATCCTGATCATAGCAAAACAATGAAGAATGTTTATTTTAGGCAAAGATAATTTCTCATACACCTTCACAAAGGTTTCTTAATGCAGCAAAGCTTTCATTGCACTTTTTTTATAAAAAGACGTCTTGACTTTCTCTGCTTGTGGCCTTTCAGAATATATTTTCATTATTTCATTATCTTCCTGTCTTGTACCATGAATAAAACTCTCAATTCTAATGTTTAAAGGAAGGGAAAACAAAAGTATGGATATTATATATGGTTGAGGATAGGTGTTACAGGAAAAAGATTGGGATTTGATTTCCTTTTTTTCTGTGGCAGACCTCTTTTAAGATAATGCAGGATTTTGGATCTGGAATACATATTGGTTTTTGCAGGTGGAATAGGGGTTTACAGAGAAGTCTAAAAAGCCATCTGTTGAGAGCAACTTTTGGTCTTTACCAACATGGGTAACGTTTGAACTGATGACTTAGAGGTGAAAGGGCTCTGTATCCTATTTATCTGTCTCCTGAGCCATGGATAACACAAGCTGACAAGAACCGTAGTAGTCAGAGGAAGTAACTGCAGAATCTGCTCTAAACTGACACAGTTGGCTGGAAAGAGTTATAGAGGCTTTAAAATCTTAACTGAGGAAGCACAAAGGAGAAGTGTAGTTTCTTTGCTGCTTTCCCAACTGACTGGTGGGGGCTATGCACTTACACCATTTGAATTTTAAGTCAGAGATAAGATCATCACACATTTCATACAGCTCTGTTACCATGGCCTTAGTGTTTGGATTTTGGTATGTGTCTTGGGAGAAAGGTCCCAGCTGCTTCAAGTGATTGTGGTCTAATTGGGAATAGTTAAAACTGATGTTTTTATAAGTCTTTTTCCACAGTAAATATTACAAAAAACCCAAATCCATCATACAGTGAAAATAATTAAATAAGTCAGTCTGCTAAGGTTGTTGCTAAATCTCAAATCCACTGTGAGATGGACTCAAAAACGAGTATAGTGTTTCAGAGTGGGCTTTTTGCCCTGAAACACTTGGATTTGTTTCTTGACCCTGCTGTAAGCTTTCTTTCAAATTGTGGGAAAGACGGAGTTGATTATTTAGGTTACTAAATCTCACTGAGATAATCATGTAACCTTCCTCTGCATAAACCTACCAAGCAGCCAAATAGACCTTAAGACTTAAAGGATGTAAATATGAAAAGTTCATAATTTGTATAATTTGGTTCTACCCATGTCTGTATGGAAGGACATCAGAACAGCTAAAACCATGGTAATTTGATTTTGTTTTTCGGCGTTGTTTTGGAACTGTGTCAGAATGAAGCACTGGATTTTGCCAACTACAAATCAATACTTCCCAGAGGTACCATGGATCTGGCAAAAAAACCCATCAAAATTTATGTTTGATACTGAACTGCCAGGTGTTTTCTTTATCACCATTCTCAAGCCTTACTAGTTTGATAATCTCACTTTAAAAAAAATTTCCTACTGCATCATTATTGACAAAAAACGTATTTCACAGATCTTTTTCTTTTCTCCACACAGCAACTCTTTAACCTGATTTTCAGAAATACTGAGCTTTTGATTCACTTTATAGAGGTTTCAGAGTTAGGAGTGCCTCTTTCTCAGTTCATGGTACTTTGGGCTACTGACAAAATTGGTATGCTGGGGAAGTTTAAAAATTAGGTTTAAAGTTGGTAAAGCAGCTAGATTTATAAACAAAATAAATATTTGTGGTAAAAGGATTTCAATTGCAATTTTAACATGTCACCTTCAGGATCTCTCTGAATATGATATTTCTCTAGCATGGAAAAATTGCAAGGAGCTCCCTTAATGCATTTGGTAGCAAAGTTTTATGTATTTACTCAATGGAAATGTGGTAAGCAAGAGTATACAGCATTTGCTCTAAGGGAGGCACTAAAGTTGGCGAATACTACTATTTTTGCTTTGTAAACTAGGTTTATGTCCTTAATTAAAATAAAATGAAGATTTTTGCCTCTCATTTTCTTCAGGATGAAATTTTGGGATATAACTACATGTTTTTTTACTTAGTAAGCTTGTGTACAAATAAATTACTCTCAGTAAAATTCAGTCTTTGAGCTCATCTTGCTCCTGATTTGTGTAATTTCTTTACCGCTGTAGTTTAACTTGATGGGGCTTTTTTAGTAAGTTATGGTATTTCTCTTTACTGCCTCCAAACAACACTCTGCTGATAAAAATCTTAAAAGTTCTCTTTGTCATATAAAGCATAAATGAATACTTCATGTATACTAAAGTAGTGGTCATTTTCTTTTACTTTTGGTTTTCTTGTCTGTTGATGTTTCAGATTCTGTACAGACCTGACTGTTCTGTGCCTGGGGCATTTTGCAAAGAATAAGATGATGCAAAACACTATTATTCCTAATCTTCGGGGAGTGGGGTGTCTGTTTGTTTGTTGTGAGGGTTTTTTGTTTACTTTTGTGTTGTGTTTTGTTTTTTTTCTGTCCTGCTTCTTGCTAGTATTAGAAGGTTCCATTTTAATAGTTTGGAGATGTTAGTAAAATCCATCATGCAGTTTTCTTGTTCTGGTGTTGAAATGGGTCAGTTCTGCACAGTCTTATCATATGACCCATATTGGTGTTTCAAACTTATGTCTTCAGTTTCAAATTACAAATTTTGCATTGAGGAGCATATTCTCACATGATTAGCTCAGAAGAGTAAATAGAAAAATGCTGTATTTTTATGAAAAAATAACTTTGAAGGTATTTCTTTAACTCATTTGTAGTCAAGTGAGCAATCTTCTCCTTATGTGTTTGATAATATATGACAGGAACTAATAATACTGTTGTCAAAATCTTCAGAGTGGTGTTAAATCTATTGAAAGTTTTAAAATTTAAATACATAAATACATCATTCTATGAAATGCTATGCAAAACTTCAGTTTAAATCCTGACCTGCGGATGACCTTCAAATTAAGAAGACTTCAGTGGTTTATCAGAACAGATGTTAAAAGGGCAAGGTCCTGAGCTCCATATATGTATAATTAGTAAGGGATTCTAGAATGGATTTAAAATGGATTATGTTAATTCTGATCTTAGAGCCAGCAGTCAAAAACCTCCCAGATGAACTAACAGTGTTCTGGTAAGCTGATCTGTATAATTTAAATGAAAACCTTTTATACGATTGTGATGCTATTATGGTTTTATTCCCCAAAAGTCTCACCATGTGGCACTCTTGGCCATTTTCTATTTAGAAAAACAAAACCCACACATATAAACTCCCCAGACCCTTTGTGATGTGCAACATTCCCGTCACCTTATGTATATTTTATATAAACCAAGTATATAATAAACAAAAGCTCCTAATTTACACTTGAAACCTCTTTATTTGCAGTCTTCTGAAAGCAGCTCTGTTCTGGAATAAAAGAGAAGATTTTTCCCATCCTCCAGCTATGCTGAGTTGTTAACTTAGAAATGTCTTGATTAAGAAGATTCAAAACATTTATCTTAATTTCAGAATTGAACAAGAAGTCGTGACTAGTGTTAGTAATTTGTTATTCCTTGTCTCCTGAAGGAGGCCAAAAACTCAAATTACATTTTGTGAAATTGTTTACTCAATATATTTACAAAGTAGTGTCTAGAAACTAAAGAACTGTAAAGGACACTTTTGCAGGTTTTCTCATTTGAAGGGATTTTCCTCATATTCAGTTTTTTGCTTCAAAATAATTTGGTAATTTTCCAAATAGATTATGTGGGACTTTCAGGAAGAAAAAAGAATTAAGATTGTGGAAGAAAAGCTGAAAATGAGTTAAGGATAGTGCTCCATGTTTGTGGAAACAAAGGGTTGGAACTAGCAGCAAGTTAGCTTTATCTGATCTGGGTGTTTCTGCTTTTCCCATTTAAGACCGAGCTAAAAGGCATTGGTTACCTTATTCTGTTCTAATCAGACAAACTAAATTAATTTTCCCAAATGCCTCCAGGGCTGAGTAGCTGGTAAGAATACGACATAAAAGGAAATGATTGTCACATTTGCAATTGATTGCTGTCCTACTCATGTTTAACCTGGTTCCTGTAACTCTCCTTACGATGTGGTTGAGGTCACAGGTTTGTTGATTATGGTACTTTGTTAATTCAACGTAGTTGGTTTTTTGGGTGGGATAGACTGTATTTTGCCAGAAGAGTTAATAGGTTTGTGGTTTACAGGAAAATATGATATACTGCTTGAAAAAAATTCTGATCGGGATAGATGTATACGTGTCTTTTCCAGCTAAGGGTGGTGGGAAGAGGGTGGGTGTACATGTGTGCATGTGTTGACATATCCCTGAAGAAGGCAGGTACCTGCAGGCATGCTTTTTCAAGATTTTTTCATTGTTTGGTGCATATGCTGCAGGGTTGGGTGACTGGCAATTTGTGTTTCAGAAAAAAACCCCAACTCATAAAAAACCCTAATCAGTTCAGTGTAGAAGGGAAGATAATGGTTATAACTTTGGTGTCTCCATTCTGCAGGAAGCTCCACGTGGTACTGGGAGTATTGATCAGAATAGTTAATACTGTAGGACCCTACTTAAAATGTTGACTTGGCTGAGTCACTCTGACAGTTCACTGGGGTTTTTTTTCAAACTAAAGCATTATATGGATGACCTTTTGATTGTTAATTTTTCTGAGAACAGAGTCATTTAATGAGATGCATATTGATTGCATGTGTGACATTGATATCTGTATTTGATAAACTATTTTATCAACTTTTTATAAGAAGTTACATAATTTTATTTTAATCTCTTTGTAGATACTATTCTGCTTTGAAAACGATGGAACAGCTAGAAAATCTGTATCTTCCTAGAGTTAGCCAATACCGCTTTTGCCAGATAATGATAGAAAATCTTCCAAAACTGCGTGAAGAAATAAAAGAAATATCCATGTCAGATTTGAAGGATTTCTTAGAGAGTATTCGAAAGCATTCTGACAGAATTGGGGAAACTGCCATGAAGCAGGTAAGCCAGCCTAACAGGATGACTTTGGTCCTGTTGTTTACAGAAAATCTCAGTTTCATTAGTCTCAAATTATCCCAGAAGGTTTGTTCAAGGATTACGGTCATCCCATAGACCTCTGAGTAAAGGTGGAGAGCTGTGAAATGCTAACATGTTGTGTAGTTTTTATCAGTGTCCTAGACAAGAAGTAGTGTACTCCCTGAGAAAGGAAGGAGAGATGCTGTATATCTCAGGTCTCAAGAAATTATGAAATACTTTGAGCGATCAGCTCCTCGATAGTCTGTATCTCAGCAGCTACTACACCAAAACAAGGAGCAGCTTATCTGGCCAGTTGGACAGGATGAATTAGACAAAAGAAGTGTTGAGATAACTGCCTAGTTCTCTCTAAAGTGCTGCTCATACAGAAGACTGAGGTAAGAGCCAAGAGGAGACTGACACAGCTGGAGGCCTTGCCTGTTCCATCACAAAATAATCTGCCACTTCAGAGCACTGGTACTGGACAAGGATTAAAGCAGTTATTGTTTTTAAAATTCATTCAGAGAGCAAATAAAGTTTTAATTTGACTTCTCATTGACAGAATTCAGGTTGGGTTGCCATTTTGTCATGTATGGTTCTTGTAAAATGCAGCATTGATTATTATAAATGAAACTTAATTGCAAGATTGTACTACCTTCAATAGTAAGGACAATATAGTGCTTTTGACTCCTGCAGCTGACTGCTCACTTAGACTTCAGACAGCAAACAAAGAGCTGGAAACTCAGATACTTGTACTTCATTTAAATATTAATTCTCTGTTTGCAATTTATGATCAGGAAAATTACAGATTGATTTTTTTTTCCCTGCCTTTTAAATTGTATTCTGGGAATTAGGGAAATATTCTGCAGGATCCACTATTGAATTCATTTATCATCCCAAACTGATGAAAGGCAAAATCACTGGTGTAGGCTGAGGGTGCACACGCATCTTGCAGTTATACTGATGTGTATTCAATTGTACCACGTGTTTTTCAAGTCGTAACATACACTCATCAGTGATGAAATTTGAATTGCATGCCTCTTAACTGATTCTACTCTTATAACAGGCACAGCAGCAGAAAACCTTTAGTACTGCTCTTCAGAAGCAGAATAATATGAACTATGGTCGGAATATGCATTTAGGTAGAAACAGAATTTTGGAGTCCAAGAATGAAATCACGTTGAAGCGAACATTTGAAGATGAGGATGAACATGAGGAAGAGGTGACTTTGTACTAAATCATTTTGTCTTACTTAAAGTGAATTTTGTGGTTTTATTGAACAAAATTCACAATACACTGTCTTTAGATGGTTAACATTAGTTAGAAAGACACACAGAACACCTTCAAGGGGCAGCAGTTCAGATTAGCATTTTAGGGTGAAAAAATAGTGCTAAAATATTAGTTGTATTAATGCTAGCTTTGGCATTATGTTTGAGGACATTCAGTTGGACAGGACATGCAGTTTTTCTGGAATTCAGTTGCAACTTAGGTCATACATCACCTGCCCACTATGAGTAGTATGTGGCCCACTGGAATATTCTGGTGTTGCTAAATCCCTCATTTTGGTGTTGAGGACCTCAACTTGGGTTAGAACTCTTTTATCTGTCAAATACACAGTATTCCTAAATTGAATAAAACAGTGAGTATTTCGACCTTTAAATCTAATGCTCTGGAAGCACAGAGAAAGGAGCATGATATTGTAACACAAAATATATTACTGTCATACAAAGGGAGGAGAGATTGGAGAAATTGTTTTATTGTTTTCTGATAGAAGCCATCCATTTTTGAGTCCTTATGTACAAAAGTTCTGTTGGTAATATATCACATTTTGCAGATTATATGCTTGTTATATGTTTTATATACTCTTCTTTTTCCTCTCCTTCTTCAGGTTTTAACTGCCCAAGATCTCGTAGACTTTTCTCCAGTCTATAGGTGTTTGCACATCTACTCAGTTTTGGTATGTATTAAGGTGACCTCAAAAAGAGATTTAGATTTTTGAAGTTGCATATTCATTTTCACATTGTTCATACTCTTAATAGTTCCCAAACAGGCAAGTCTGTTGCTTCTAGTGTTAGTAGTTCTGGATGAACCAGCAGATATGGGTAAAGTATGGATACTCAGGGCATGAGCCCATGTGTTTCTTGTATGTATAATAGAGGACACTCCACAAGGCATTAACTACCTACGTGTTCTTAAGTATCTATGTAAAATATGCGTGTTTGCCTTCATACTGGTATTAGCACTTTTGTGGTTCCCACAAGTATTCCATATTACCCAAGTATTTGGATGAATGTTACAAAACATAGGAATAGTCAGTCTGAATCTTCATTACATTTCTATAATAAGGATCTCACACCAAATGTTATGTTCTTTATGAATTCTGTCTCTGCTACAAAATTGTAGAAAATATTCTGTTTTCCACAGGACAGAAGTTTTCTACTCTGCTTCTTCATATTGAAGAAGAAAGCACGATATTTATATACCTGAGAATATTACACAGCTTGTGATTCCAACCTAGTGATGGCAAGATACGTACATACCAAGCATAGACTTTATTTATGAAGCAGTAACCTTTCTTTGGACTAGAAACTTAAGAAAAATATACATAAAGATCTTTTTTTAGCCCCTGTATTAGGTGAGATGCTGTATATATAAATCCAGGTGAAAATACCCTGTCCCTTTTGCATGTAATGTTACCCTTTAATAAAACACTTTATCAGTGTAGAACAAATGTATCTATGATCTGAAATAGGACTTGATATATTAACAGTATTCCTAAAATTTATAACCAAACATGAACTGATGTATTGTTTCTGTTGGTATAAACTAATGTATTTTTGGAAGCTGGACAAAACAAATGCATTGCTTTGTTATATTTTATCTTGCCTAGGCTTTGCTGATTCGGTGAGTGAACCATCGAGGTTGTTGGTGTATTCTGCTGATTGCTTCAGCACATCTGGTTCTAACAGTTGTTATGCCTGAGTTGTTAATCGTGACTGCATAGTATAGTGTGGTCCATAAATAATCATGAGATATTTTACATCTTCACTTGTGGTGTGGATTTGAGAACAGCTAGTCTTTTTCACTTGAGCAGCTTTTGTCAGGACTGGCTAGAGATTTGATGCTGGAGGTAGAAGTCAGCAATCTGAAAACTGCACTGAATGTTGGGGCTGGAGGTGAATGGTTGGTATCTCTGATCAGTATGTGTTTGTATGAATTGGAGCATCCTCTGTGAAGTTCTGCTGCAACAGACAGTGTTAGTAAACTTGCATCTTGGTTTCAAATGTATTTTTTTTGTTTTTAAGCAAAGTCTCTCTTTTACTTTTAGGCTTTCTTAGGTTAGCAGTATTTCTAAATATGACTAAATAATCATTATGAACTGAATTTGTATCTTACAAAGGAGTTAGGTTAAGTAATGCTGGCTTAGTAGTATAAAATGTCTCTAATCATTTGATTTGGAGATTTTTTGAAAGACCAAGTAATGAAATTCTTAATAGCACTAGCCTAATAATAGGCTCATAAGGTAAAAACGAACCTTAAAAATGCTAAGCTCCTTTGTTCTGCTTGCATACAAATTGCATGTGCTTCAGTAGATAGATGAGTCAATGTAGCACTGATTTCAAATGGACAGATGGTTTCTACTGAATGGTCATCTTAATGACATGAGTAGGATATCACTTGAATTCCTCATAATATAATCTTTAGGCACAGAAGGTGTTGT
>VYZT01043721.1:0-15793 GCA_013400735.1 Pomatostomus ruficeps
TTTACTGCCTAATATTATTCAAGATTTGGGGGGTTTTTTGGTTTCGTTTTCTTTGTGCCTGCGTGCACCTTGCTTGTTAAATAAACAGTTCTTTTTCACGTCTCTCCAAGAAGATTTGAATTCTGAACCTTGGCTAGGGGGAGGGGCTGTAATTCTGCCTTTTAGAGGAGATACCTTTTAAGAGTCTCCTCCCAAAATTTGTCTCAAACTGGGACACATCCTTACCATAAAGAGATCAAATTCTTCCTCACGTCGAGCAATCATCTGATTCAGGGTCTCATCATCAGGAACTTCATCTTCTTCCTGGTTAGAAAGATGGATAAGATTATTAGATAATACTTTGGGTGACAACATATGTGAGGCACTTAAACTGGAACTAAACTTTTGAAGTGTTCAACTGTTCAGAAGTAACAAAATAACATAGTTATTTAATTATAATTGGACTTACTACCACCTTCAAAATTGGAGAATGAGGAAATGAACAAATACACAACCAGGAAATTTTGAGTTGTTGTTTTCCTGGGTCAGAAGCATAGTTAGTGCTTTGGTTAAAATGGACGTATTTCCGTTCTGCTATTCTACAATACTCCTTCAGAAACACCATTCTACATTTTGAGGTCTTTCCCATCAAAACAAGGAGAATGAAAAATTCCTATTAAATGAAGAAAAGGAAACATGTTTTATACTGGAAAATAACCCTGCTGAATCACTTTCTTTTGACTTACAAATTTTCTGCTTACAAATTGAGATGTGAACATTTTACTGCAGACAAAACAGATTATTTCATAAAAACAGAAACAGATACTAGAAAAACAATTTAGAACTGTACTGTTCAATGAAAAATATTAAAGCTGAAACACTTATGATACCCATTTTAAAACAAAGCCCACCATGTTCAGTTTTCCTCCGTGAATTATTCTGAAACCACAGACAACAGATCACTCTACAGAGGGTTTTCTGAGCCTATATTACAGTTTGCTACAGACCTGTAATTCTTCCCAAAAACTCATATATTGAACACATTTTAATGGGAGTACAGAATGCTCCATGTGGCATCCAAAAAGTTAGTATCCTGTAGCTTTTTATTCAGAAATAAAAGGTCATATATACATTTATATATATATATATTTACATGTCTTCCCTCCAATGTCAGGATTTCTACACAGAAATCTACAGAAAAAAACCCAAACCAGTTCTCATTAATGCAATTCTCAAGGAACAACTCTGTACCTTAATGAACACATAATTTAAATTTTATCATGAACCAGGCAACTGGGAGAGTGATTAAGCGAGCTAGTTCTTTTCATTTGTAGCCACTGCTCCTTCAGTGTTCAAGAAAAGGAAGTCACATGGTTATACACATGAAGAAAAAGATTCTTTTTTAAATGTGACCATTATGGAAGTTCCACATACTTTCTTAGTATGTCAGAGTAACTTTCGACTTGAAAAAAATAAGCGATCCCACAGTAGAGGCTGTAACAACAGTGTCTGCATTATCAGCAGTTAGCCTGAATAATCCTGTTGCCAAACAGGTAGGCTTGGCAAAAGAAAAAATTATAAATAAACTCGAGTGCCAACAAAAAATTACTCTATGAACAAGTTACTTCTAATCACTTGTTATACATTTTCATTTTTGTTATTCTAATGTATCTAAGTACACAAAAATTACCTCTCTGCTTTATATAGTAATGCTAAAAGAAAAAAACAGACCAAAAAGAAGAAGGAAAAGAGAGAAGAAAGAAAAATAAGGGGAGTCTTGACACTGAACTTAAAAAAAACCTACTAAAGAAGTATGAACAGAACATAGTACTCTACATACAAGTGTGAAAAGTTTAAAGCATGCTTAGCATGGGAATACTTAACTAGATGATCAGTAAACAGTATCTTTGTTAGACATTAGTCCACATTTGCAAGTCAGAGTTGTGTCAATATTGTTGATAATTTAACCTTTAATTGAGAGATTTTCTTTTTTCCCATCAATCTCCCATTTGATACTCAGTACAGGTGCAATGAAGGAGCAGTGACTGACCAGTGCAGGATGGTGCAAATTCAATTCCTCTTAGTTCTCAAGAGATTGAGTGTTAGGGCAGAGTTTTGCATAGCCTCTCTTCAGAAAGAAGTATTACTTGAAAGCTTCAGTTAGGAGTCAGACTGCAACATCAATGCTTTAAAGACTAATGCTAGGCTATGGCAAATAAATTTTTTATAAATCTGCGTATTTCAGGATGGCAGACCAAGTATATTTGAACAACACACAAGAAACAAATTGTTCTGAAGAGAGCCCACAATAAGGCACGTCACATAGGCCTGAGGTACAGCATTGACTTCCGAAACACTGTGAGATAAAAGCTCTAGAAACAAATATACACCTAATTTTTAAAGAAATTCACAAGATTACTGAAAATGTCTGCTGGTTTCAAATTAATCTATCTACTTACATAGGCAGAGTGGGCTGCTTTAGAACTATAGGTTTATTGAATCAAAAATGGTACATATGTGTATCACCAAGTATCTGCATTAATACCACAAATAAAAGACAATTACTGATAAAAATGTTTGTCACTCCTCTTTAATTTCAATGAAAAATAACAAAACAATACAAAATCTCATCTTAATCATGCTTTTCTAAATGCACAATGCAGAGTTTACACAAAAGGATTAATGATTGAAGAAGTAAACTCCTTGGTCTTTGAAACTTTACTCCAAATAATGAAGGATGCCAGTGAAACACAGGTTATAGAATCTTCTATCAGTGTGCACCTTATTCAGACATACAAGGCACATTCAAAGGCAAAATCTGTCTCAAAAGCTCTGTCTTTAACTGTTACAGGGTGTGTTCAAGGTGGGAAAAAGTCAGTGTTGAACAAGAATTTCTGAGTGTGTGTCATCAGTATAACTGATACATTTATTTAAACTCTCCCAAATATGGCTTTTGTCCAAATACTGAATTTTGTTCAAATTAAGAGAAGAGTCTGCAGTGACAGGTTAAAGAATAGGTTCATCATTCCACTCTCACAGTTCCACAGAAGAACACAATGAAAAGACAGGGACTTAGACTCAGTGACTCTATAACCTCACATCCCACTATTGTAATAAAAGATTTAGACAGCTCTCTTTAAACAGCTAATTATTTCCAGAAGAGGAAGTGGTGATGAGAAGTCCAGGCTGGACATAGCACCAGAAAGAAATGGTTATTTTCTGGCTTGTCCTAAGTCCAAGGCACATCAGAGCAGATCTTCACTCTTAACTAAGTTCCAAAAGAAGCAGAGTAAGCAGGATCCTTCAAGACTGAACCTAGGTAGTACTAGCTGCTCAGCATATCTGAAAATCAAATATCCTAGTTTAACATATAGATTGGACTTAGGAAGTGGCTTATAATCTGTTCTGGAAAAAATCTTGGTTTGAATGCAATTATTTATCAAAATTATAAAGGGTAGAAAGAATTTTAAGTTACAATACCTAATTCTACACTAAGATTTAATAACCATTACATCATAACCACCAGGTTACAACCTATTACTGTGACCATAAAAGAAGAGAAAAATAAGTTATTTCTCTGAGACTGGATGGTAAGAATTATAATGACATTTCTAATTTCAACAGTTACGACAATCTTTGTAAATGATGAATAAAAGAAGAGTCAGTACTTCCCGAAACTCTTAGTAATTACTCCTAACTACCTTACCTCATTTTCTTCTTCATGCTCCAATATAGCTTGCAGAAATGCTCTCCTTTCATGGCTTGAAGATTTCTGATCAAACATTCCCGCCTGAATAACTTTCTGATCTACATTCAGCTTATACTTCGCTGCAGCAAGTATCTTCTCTTCCACACTGTTCACCGTGCACAGTCGCAGGACTCTAACTTCATTCTGCTGACCAATTCGGTGAGCTCTGTCCTGGGCCTGCAAGTCCTGTTGGGCAAAGAACACACAGAGTAATTTAACAGAGAGAGTGAACACGGATATTAAAACTCCTCTTAGTCTTGCTTCCCCTACTTTTATATGTGGCCATTGAGTATTATGTGATTTCCATATATTTGCACAATAGCTGGAAACATGCACATAACTATGTACTTCCAGAGATATCAAACTTACTTTCTTACAAATAAGAAAAAAAAAGGTGGCAAAGACATAATTCAGTTACCTCTTCTGGCTTTTTTAAGTAAGCCAAAGTGTTGTGATAGCTGGTGACCTGTACTTACTACTAATCACCATGGAGTAAGTTCAGTGTCTCAGGCCAAGACTACTGCACTCACATGGTCACCTTAATTTCATGAGACAGGCAGCATTCAGCATATCCTTTACTAAAGTACTGCAAACTACCTACCAAAGGCTAGGGAGCTGTTACTATATCCTAAGGGTTAAAGAATGAGTACAGTTATACAAATGAGGCAGGGTTATAACACTCCTAGCACTGAGGATAACCTGAGACTCAGGTAAAGTACATATGCAGACACAGAATTAGCTTACCAATTCAAACCAAAACACTTCCTGATTGTGGCAATTTGCCTTACTAATTCCTCTCAAAGCACCATTTTTACTGGATTACTCTTACTTGGATTTTTTCCTTTCATCCCAGGCTATATCACCTGCTTAAAGAAGCAACTCAAAAAAGCATCATTGATTCTTTGCACACTTCATGGAGATAAGAAAATAAAAATAACCTGATGAGGATTCCAGTCACTATCAAAGATTATAACAGTGTCAGCAGCCTGGAGATTTAAGCCTAGCCCTCCAGCCCTTGTACTCAGCAAGAAGATAAAGTATTGTGATCCAGGTTCATTGAACTTCTTCAACAGAGCAGCACGATCCTCTGATTTTGTTGTGCCTGAAAAAAAAATTAAAAATATCATATAATAAACATGTGACCTGAAATAATATAAATACAATGCCATTTGCTAAAAGTACATGTGAAAGGTTATTTTAGTGCACTGCTTTTTGACACCTCTGCTACATTTTCCAGAACACTGGCCATGAATGTTTAGGTCAACTGCCTATCACACCCACAAGATGGACTTCTAAAGATCTCTTTAAAAGCATTTGTTTTGACACTTCTAAAGTAGATCTTAAAATGTTGGCTAACATTGTTATAACTTGTTATAACTCACATAAATTTCAATTGAAGCTACTATATACAAACAGAAGAGAGCTCTAGTTTTGATTAATGCCTTCTGGCTACAGCAGCATTAAATATTTTTAAAAGCTACTTATATAGAGATTTATCAAAATGTCACTATTTGCCTTTGGAGTCATAGTTAATACCAAAAGACTGAAAATTCTTAAAATGTCCCATCTTGACAGCGATAACTGTACAGAGGATGAAATTACTGAATTTTTTTTATTACTATGGTGGGTTGTTTCCCAGCTGGCTTCCAGATACAACCCCCTCCCTCCCCAAAATCAGCAGCATATGGAAAAGCTCCTCTGCTGAAATAAAGGTGGTTTAATAGAAGTGAAAGGTGTGTATGCAAGGACAAGAAGAGGAATTTATTTACTACTTCCCATCAGCAACCAGATGTCCAGCCACTTCCTGGGAAGCAGGGCTTCAGCGCCTGTAATGACTAATTGGGAAGACAAATGCCGTAACAAGCAATGCCCCTGCATCCTCTTCTTTGCCCTCAGGTTTTACTGCTGTTCACAATCCTTTAGTCAGTTTGGGTCAGCTGTCTCATCTGAGTCCCAGTTGAGTGCAGCCTACTGGCCTGGGGGGTGAGAGGGGTTTGGAGAGAAAGCCTTGACACTGCAAGCACTGCTCAGCAAGAGCCAAACACTGGGGTGATGTCACTGATGGTGTGACAAACCCTGCTGTGCCACAAAAGCAAAGCACAGCACTGCACGGGCTGCTAGGAGAAAAATTAACTCCATCCCACCTGCAGCCACCACAACCACACAGCCAAACTGCAGGCCCACTGCTGACCCACCGAACCCCTTAACAAGTACATGAATTGGTAGGAAACACGCCACGTGAGAAGACAAAGGGACAGAACCTGCGTAGATTGCATACCAGTATGGAAGATATCTGTCATTATGAAACTGGAAAAGAAGAAAAAGGGTCTATCTAATTTGATTAACTATCTGAAAAAGAAAATGAGATGTATTTATTACATTGTATCTTGCCATAAACATTCTGCCACGAAGAAGAATTAATGTAGAAATACATGATGCAATCTAAAACAATTAAAATGTACTGTAATTTATCTTTCTTGAATAGAAGTATTAAAACGCATGCAGGCCAGAGGTGTGAAGAGGGCTTTGTTAGCATGATAATATGTTCTTCAGAGTTTTGGCATTCTATGGCACACTGAGGTAGCTCATCTGTGTGTCTTTTCATAGTCCCATTTTATATTCTAGGATAATATTGGTTCAGCTTCATGTTCATTAATATTTGTAAAGGATGAGAATATCTCTTGGTATTACTTTTTCTTCTGAATAAAGCATGAAGCTAAGAGTCAATTTAAAATGCTGTTAAAAATATTCAGAAGAAACTTCAAGCCTCACACTGTTCTCTGTATGTATCTTAAATCATTGCTTCTCTATTAAAAAAGTATTCTGATAAATGTTGCTGGTCCTGTGTAATACTATAATATGTGAGATAAAACACTAAGTAAAAATGATCACTATTTAAGAAGCTCAGTATGAGGCAGAGATCATGAACATGGAAGAAGACCAAAACAGAAACTTCTTTCAAACAGGATTAAGACTCAGGTGAGATACGCTATTTTTAGTTTTACTTTCACAGAATGGCAGGAATCAATTAGAGAGTCAAACAGATTGGAAAAGACCTTTGAGATCATAGAGTCCAACCTTTGATCAAACACTACCCAATCAACTTGACCACGGCACTAAGTGCCACATCCAATCTATCCTTAAACACCTCCAGGAACAGTGACTCCCTCATGTCCCTGGGCAGCCCATTCTAAGGCCCAATCACCTTTTCCATGAAGAAATGCCTCCTAATGTCCAACCTGAACATCCCCTGGTGCAGCTTAAGACTGTGTCCTCTCGTCCTGTCACTGGTGGCCTGGAAGAAGAGCCCAAACCCCACCTGGCTACAGCCTCCTTTCAGGCAGTTGTAGAGGGTGATAAGGTCCCCCTGAGCCTCCTTTTCTCCAGGCTGAACAACCCCAGCTCCCTCAGCTGCTCCTCACAGAACTTGTGCTCCAGACCCTTCATCAGTTCTGTTGCTCTTCTCTGGACATGCTCCAGAACCTCAATGTCCTTCTTGGAGTGAGAGACACAGAACAGGACACAGGACTCGCAGTATGGCCTCTCCAGTGGGTATTCACTCAGTCCAGGGGAACAATCCCTGCCCTGATCCTGCTGGCCACACTGTTGCTGGTACAGGCCAGGATGCCATTGGCCTTCTTGGCCACCTGGGCACACCCTGGCTCATGTTCAGTCACTGTCACCAGCACCCCCAGGTCCTTTTCCACTGGGCAGCTTTCCAGCCACTCTGTCCCAGCCTGTGGCACTGCCTGGGGTTGTTGTGACCAAGGGCAGGACCTGACACTCGGCCTTACTGAACCTCACACCACTGGGCTTGGCCCATGATCCAGCCTGTCCCGATCCCTCTGCAGAGCCTTCCTGCCCTCCAGGAGATCAACACTCCCACCCAACTTGGTGGTGTCCGTGAATCTACTAAGGGTACATTCCATCCCCTCACCCAGATCATCCACAAAGATACTAAACACTCAACAGAGATATTCAACAGAATAAAGATATTGGTATCTACAATGTTTCTAAACCATCTTTTCACTGAAAGTAATAAAACATAGGAAGAAATCAAGGCTTTAGATCTTCCTGTGAAATTCAGGCATGATGCTGAAATTCAGCTATCCTTCAACTGTGAAGAACAGCAGTTGAATTTTAAACAGATAAAAATGAATTTATTCCACTGAAATATAGGCCTAATGCTGGCAGTATCATCTGTTATCATGAGAACACTTTCAGGCAACTTAGATAGTGATGACTGACTGGGACCCTGCAATTTAAACCCTGTGTGAAAAACAGATGAGCCTCTAAGCAGCAAATTTAAACATAATCTGCATTCCTGGAATGGACCTGAGTGTTTCTAAAAAGAATCCACTGACCAAATGGTTTGTAGGTTAAACAGATAAAAGAAAACACTGAAAGAGAGACAGGAAATTACTTCTACCGACAGAAGCAAAAATACATCTTTCTCAGTACCTTGTCTGGAAGAATATGGGAAATTCTAGCAAACTGCCACTGAAGGGTCTACTGCCATAATTTCATGGTAAATACGCTTGCAGAACTATAAAATAGCATTTTGAATCTGTTTTTGCTTTTGTATAGTCACAACACAGTTATGTTATGAAAACACTAGGAGAACCCATGGCTCCCATGCCCAAACTAATGAAGGATGCTACCTCCTATTTTAGTATTTATCCCATTTTTCCATTTAGCTTACCATCGAGACGTAGGTAAAGGAAATTTCGAAAAGCAAAATAGTCTTCCATAATGGTCATGAGTGATGTCATTTGACAGAAAAGAAGTACACGATGATTAGTAGCTCGTAACTTTGGTAGAATACGATCGAGTAGCTCAAACTTCCCTGAGGCCCGATAAAGTTCAGCTCTGTTGGAGAGAAGCAGCACAGTGAATGCCAGGATAAGCTCACATTTAAAAGTGTGTAGTCATTATCATGTCAGAGTATAACAAAAATACTAATTTATTTAATCTAAACATGACTAATAGCACTTTCCTTTCTTTAAAATTGCATATGTTGATTAAAATAAACACATGTGAAGTCCTGTTTTCCTGATTTTTCTTCCGTTACAAAAACTATGCAGACTTCCAATCACACAGAATACCTTTCTTTATGAAACTCAATTCTTTTTCACTATTTATTCAAACAAATGCTATTTCTCAACTAGATAAGCATTTTGTAAGTTAAGACATTTACCTGCTATTTTATTTTCAGCTGGTCTTAAAAACAACTTTCAATTGCAACTGCAGTTTCAGATTGTATTTATCAGGCATATACTGGAAACAACCCCCTTTCCAGTCAATTATTATGCACATGGAAGAGAAATATTGCAAACTGAACTAATATATGGAGATAGTGGCAGGAGTCTGACACAGGACATGCTCTTTAGCCATATAAACTTAGTTGCCCTGAATAGTGTTTAGCTGCTTTGATTAGCTACTTTTTGGTCTCCTATGTAAAGAATTGCAAAACCGACTCTTAGCACTGAAATCCAACCCATAACCCAGAAAATTAATAGAAGTAAACAGGATGTCTAAATCAGCATCTCAGTGATACACTTTACAGAAATAACCTTCACGCAACTTTTCTCTAACCTTGAGTCTGCGTTCTCAAAATAAGATTTATCATGAACAACAGTACAAAATCCAGAAGATACACAGCCTTCTGATATACTCACATCTGTAATCAGCCACAGACTAAACTGTTTAGGAGACAAGTATTCTGGTATACTAGCTAAGGAGACAAACAGTCTGGTATACCAGATAAGAACAAAGAAAGAAAAGAATTCCCATTAACACCTAAATAGGAAGAAAGTTAGGGGGATGATACACACTTTTTATTTAGAAAGCATCTATTAACTTGACAGTTGCACAAAGTGTCAAGAAAAATAACGCAATTCTTTTTTCTTTCAGATAATGGAAGAAATGCAACTTTAATTTGGAATAAAGACAGTAAGAAGGAAAAGTAGAAGGCAACAGTAACAAGAAAGAGAAGAAAATCCTAATAGAAATATCTAGAGTCATCCCAATGAATTTCAGATGGTATATTACTTCAAAATAAGGGGAAAGGAAGACACGAGTCTTTTGTGCCTGCCATCCTGAAAGAGATGGACAGTCATGAAAAGATCTTACAACACTTCCAGTACTACTAGGTTTTGTGGCGGCGGCCCAGCCTGCCTTCACCATGTGTATTAATGAAGAAATCAATTGGACTGATTTCCCCCATCAGGACAGTGATCCTGAGGGGAAGGGTGAAGGCTAAGCTGGGGAATTCCCTACATTTCCCACCATTTAAGTTGTCACTCCAAGTTTCAGTTCCACTCCTTTCCCCTCAGGATAATTTTAATATTCATACAGTTGTTTTAATACTCATTTCATTCTGGAAAGTTCTGTTGCTGTGTTTCTTTTATTGGTTAATTCAAATATGTTCCTCCCCTGTTCAAAAGTTACTGAATATCTGTCACCCCTTATCCTCCCCTGATTTGCCGAACCCCAGATCTTCCCCTGTGTACCGCCCCTTTTGTTCCCTTTAAAACCCCGTGTAACCACCCCTCAGGGCTCTCTGTAGCCTCACATCCCAGACCCTCAGTTGCTACAATAAACCTTGGGTGCTGCTACAGAGAGTCCCTCTCACTCCTTTACACTAGCCTTCCCTACTTTAGTATCGGCTGCTGCTGCTCTCCCAGCCGGGGAGCTGACAGCTCAGAGACCAGGGCAGACCAAAGCCTGCAGTGAGTGGGCAGACTGATCCTGAGCTGAGCGCACTCGTTGCCCACTGGCTATTGGGCTAGCAAGCGGTCAGCCACAAGGTTTTGCTTTACATATGTGACCTGTACTTCCTCTGCCTTTGTATAAACTGCTTGAGTTTGCTAACGTGTAGCTTCCAGAAAAAGAATGTGATCCTTAATTCCAAAACAACACTAGGAACAGGAGGAAAACCAGAAAGAGTTACCCATTAATGACACCATTTGAGTAGCCCAGATGTTCAGCAAAGGACTCCTGTAAAGTTGTAAGCAATAAACATATTACAAACTGCACAGTAACCAAAAATTATGCATTCTTATAGAAATCAAATTAAATACATGAGTATTGGGGTTTGAGTTCAATGATGTTCATACTCTTGGAAACCACCTCGTGGCAACAGTGCTCTGCTCAATGTTTTCTTCTACTATTATTTGAAATTCACAATTTGCAGAAGTGCCTAATGCAGCATACATTTTACCAGATTACAAACATGGTAGAATACTAATTAATTTATACTAATTAGTAGAGGATCCATCTGCAAATTACTCCATTTAATTACTCAGCATACAGGATAACAAAGAGTGAAAACTACAGTAATCATAATCATAATAATAATAATAATAATAATAATAATAAAAAATCACAATAGGTACTTAATTATATTTTCATAAATGTAGTTACATTCCAGATATCTATGACACTTTCTATCTTTTCAGATATATTATATTTATGTACTTAGGTCCTATTGTGAGATGCTATATGGACAGTACAATTTTGCTGAAAAAACAAGATGGATGGAATAGAACAACTTTAGTTGACACTGTGGAAGATTAGCAGTCTGCTAGTTACAAAGATTCTACACATGACATTTTGAACTAGTGTCGATACATTGTAAATTTGGTGTATGTGGATACCAAGCTGCTCTGTGTTGTCTTAAATTAACAAAAAACCCTTCACTTTTTAAAGACACTGTTACGTTAAAATTAAATACTTTAAAACGAGACTTTAGATTATCAATAAAAAGATTGCACTTGTTGACTATAAGAAATGGGTTTTTTTTCAAATCTGTCCTTTCCAGTATAAATTATGTGGACAGAGATGTCCCCTCCCACACACATGCGCTTTAGCAGCAGTTTTCTAGAACCTTAGCCATCTGAATAAAAACAACTCTCAAAATCCAACCTATCAGTCTTACCTCAATGTGTTGAAACATGTATGGGTGATTGCATATCTTTCTCAATTGCATGATAGTGTTCATGAGAGTTTTTGCTCCACCTTTTCCCTATGGGTACAAACAATGCAAACCAAATGATTAATTTCTTAGCTTATTAATGTAACATTTTAATTTTTTTTTTATCCCAAACCCAAACACTACATCATTAATAAAAAAGAAAAAACAAAACCAACAAAACTCCCCAGTAATAAAAAGCCAAACCAGGCCAAACCAAAACAACAAAAATCCAAGAACTATTGTACAGTTGTCTTGCTGTATAAATTCATCTGTCATAAGGATGTTCTGTAATGAATAAGGAAGACCTGGATGTAACCCATGAAGTCCACTACATTTCTACCTGCAGTATTCATGGTGGGAAGCAGAGTATCTATTGTCCTGATTATTTATTCTGTTTATTATGAAACCATACAAACTCCATAGTGTCTGAACCCTCTAACAGGAAATAATTCTAGCTGGATTCTTTTCAATTCCACAGTAACTTCTCCAGTCTCTTAACTTGACCTACGGGTTTCTCACTCCAGGCCGAGTAAAATATCAGGCCACAGGGTTAGAGTTCACCAAATTCGTGAGTCATGTTATTATTTAGGGAAGTATATTCTCAAAACATACACTACAGTTATCTTGCAGAAGCAGGACATTCAACAGTCAGTCAGCTGTGCTAGACCAAACTGTATGGTTAAAAACAAACTGCAGCTGGTCAATGTAAGTTTGAGAACATTGTATCACATTAACATTGCCAAAAACTTGTGGCTTTCAAATGCCATTTCGTTCTGTTGCCATTTTATAAAAATGTAATCAGAGTGGCATCAATATTCCAAGCTTACTATATGACTAAATCAGTTTTAAAAATCTCAGCCCAAACAATTTAGCAATTTCGAGTTGTAAAACTAGGCGAAAACACACTACCTGATTATAATATATACTAGCAATATTTTAGTCTTTTCTGGGAACTACACCAAAATCATAACTTCCATCTAGAGCAGAAATTATCCATTTGAAGGGGGCACGCCACATATTTAAAACTTGGTTTTGTTCTTACCCAGATCATCTCAAATTTGCCCCAAAATGCAGTTCATGTTTGTTATTAAAATAATGTCCTAGAGCTTTCCAGCTTAGCAAATTGTCTCTAATCTCAGCTGGGTCTAGGCCAGAGCTGCAGAGAGACAAGATTTTTTTTCTAACACAATAGTTGTTTGATCATTGAAGCAAAGCAGTCTTAACAACTGCCTCCCTCTGCTGACAACAGGCAGCAGTGGTAACAGAGCTCGATTTTAAGATTTAAAGAAAAAAATTAGTTGAGAGAGCGCTGCAAGAAAGGAAAAATTTTAGCCCCTTGGGGAGAGAAAGGAAGGCAAGGAAAAGTGTTCAGAAGACAGCAAAGGCAATTTTAACTGGTTAAGCACAAAGCCAAGCAGAGAAACACGTAGGACAAAATACACATAAGCTACTGAGAAGATGAAAGAAAGAGATCAGAAAAGGAAGGAAGTAGAAGACTGAGATACAAAATGAAACTTTTAGGACAAACATAAAGACATAAAACTTCAAAGCTGCATTAAAAATACAACCGAGGAACATGAATCAATACCTAAAAAGTGTTCAAACTATGAAGATGAGTTTCAATATCCAATGAAAAAACCTCTTTGTCTGGAGTTTAATTAAGCATCAGTAAAGAGAACAATTGGACTGCAAAGAACTAGGAAGGTAAAATAAGATACTGAATAGAAAAATCACCCACAATACCACTCAACCTGAAAAAGGATTATGGAAAGACTGTCTATGATTGCACTGCAGCAGCAATATACACACAAGAGGGTGCAAGGTGAAAGTATTACATTCTAAATATTCTGCAGTGTCTGTTCAAAGTGTTTCACATTTATTACAGTATTTAAAATTTGTTATGTGAAAAGCTGATGAATGGCAATTTCTTTACTCTGTATTTGCTTGACCAATCCCATGATGGCATAACCAGCATGTACTAACATACAGTCTAAATCTGACTATATGACTTTGACTCTTACTGATCTCTTGAAGAATTTTGTCACAAACAGATCTTGTAAGGATCAATGCAAGCATACACTCCTACCTGACTGAAAGAAGACTTAACTAATAGCTCTGAAAGACAAGATTAAATGACCTTCTGTAGCCATCACTGCCACAACCACAATTATTCAGACATATTATTGAATTAAACTTAGCCACAGGAAATGCAGGTTTTTCTCAAACATTGCCCGTTTGCACAAAGGCACTGCAACTACACTGAATACAAGCAGTATCCTTTCCTTGTGAATAGCGTGTTTACTCATAATACATGATTTCCTTCATATTTGAGTCTTTCTTTTGTACCTTCTTGTCTTTTTCAGAACCATCAGTGAGAAGGATCCCCTTGGCTTGCATGTGGCGGTACAGGATCTTTTGAAGAGCTGACATATCACATTTGATCACATACTCCACCTGGTGTAAAAAAAAACCCACCAAAAACCATAAACACATTGCCATAATAATGTTAGTAGGATCTAACTGCAGGTTCTTGTCATTCTAGAACAAAACAAAAAAACCCTATTAATCTTTTATCCGTACTATAACACCACATAAAATTTCAGTGACCAGGAATCCAACTGCAAGCACAGCAACGAGTATCTTTAAAGATTATCTGTGAGACAGGTGGATCCTAAGGATGCAACTGCAGGATTACCAAACATTCTTTATTTCTTACTCTGTAATTTTTAAAATCGAAAAAATAATTTAATTTTGTATTTAACATGCAACTAAGAAAGTATTTCATGTTTAATAACCTATGGAATTTATTGTATCCATTAAGCATTATAAAATATCAAGCAAAGCATCATAAAAATCATGGTATATCTAGCAATTAAGAATCCCTCATAGAGTCTAACTGGCATAAAGTTTACATAGGCTGTCATAGAAATATGCCATTTTCTCAACATCCACTAAAACACAGGGAATTAATACAGTACTGTACGACCCCTGTATTCAGCCTGACTTGTTCAGCTTTGTAAAACTGCATTTAGTTTTTAACTGTATACTGGATTTAAAAACAGTAACACAAGGACTTCATACACCAATTTTACGTAATTTTTTCTATTGCCCAATGTCCAGATTATAGTTACTATGTTTTTAGTTATGTCAAATAGAAACGGTAACATAACAAAACCACGGTAGTGGCTAGAAATCTTTCAAGCTGTGAATAAAAGACAAAGCGTAAGTTTCCTAATGTTTAATGAAAAAATGGAAAGAAAATTATCGGGTTATCTTCTTCTCAGAAAGACAGGAGTATGAACTCACTAAAGAGAAGTTACTTTTTTCAATGGATTCTTTACCAAGATTTGCAAGATCAAATGAACCTGATTAACAGGCTTCAATCCCAAATTCAATCCTCATGGTTGGATGAACTCCTTTTTTCAAGATAATAGCAACAAAAAGAAACATAGTCTTCTGAGTATGAATGTGTACGCAACTATGAAATATTCCCTCTCTAATGCCTATTATTGGATTTATCAAATACAGTGGCTTGATTTCAGTATTATTTTCAAATGCAAGCATGTTTTATTTTCAAATAAATTCTTCTGAAGGTATTAAGAATTTGACATTTGAAGGAACAGAAATTTGCAACAGTAATAGTATTGATATGATTATAAAGATGAAAAATAATTTTAAAATGCCTTTCTTTGTATTGTTTCTAAGCATCTGTACAGAGTTTCTCATACATTTAGCCAGTCAGCTCATAATATACCTTGCAAATTTTTCAATTTGATATGGTTTTACTGCAGTTTACCTTAAAACCAAATTTTCCATAACACACTTAATTTTTTTTTTATTTAGTTTTTTTATTTAGTTGCTGTTGTTATTCTGGGAAGAGGGATGTATAATTGTAGAGGAGGACAAAGATGAGTTACCCAGAACTAGAAACAATTATCTTTAAAATCAGAAAATTATATTATGCTCTGAATTAAAAAGCCACTAGTTAAAAAAATTGTGCAATTTTAACAGGACACTTCAGGAAACTCCTGGAACAATAATGCAGGATCAAACTGTGCCTGCTTTATGAAGTCCAGTAGTCCTTCAGGAAT